>JAQBSW010006910.1:0-44951 GCA_029291075.1 Eudiplozoon nipponicum
ATCAGCATGCTGCCCAGACCACCTTAAATAGATTAACAGACGTTGTTCCGTCTTTCGGTATGAAATTCGCACCCTCTAAATGTAAGATACTGTTACAGGATCACCCACCACTCACTCCAACGTTGCGACTGCAGAATGAAGATCTTGACATAGTCGACAGGTTTACATATCTTGGGAGCTCTATCAATAACGTAGGCAATATGTCCGACGAGGTGAGAATACGGATCGCGAAAGCTAGAGTAGCTTTCTCGAACCTTCGTCATTTATGGAGAAACGCGAATATTTCACTTTGCCTTAAAGGTCGTGTTTACAATGCATCTGTACGCACAGTCTTACTATACGCTAGTGAAACTTGGCCTCTTAGTGTTGATGATTTGAGATGCTTACAGGCATTCGATCATCGTTGTTTGAGAAGTATAGCACATGTTGGTTACCAACAAAGAATAACTAACGTTGACATCCGTAGACGTATTTTTGGATCTGACAATAAGTGCTCGTCTTTAGGAAAGCAAATAAGGCTCCATCAACTTCGTTGGCTCGGTCACGTTTTGCGTATGCCCTCATTCCGATTGCCCAATAGAGCTCTGTTCTCTCATCCAGCACCAAATTGGCGTAAGAAACAAGGTGGGCAGATTTTGACATGGCAGAAACAATTAAGGTCACTTACATCCAAATTGGGTAGTATAGGATCCACTCGTCTGCCGGGATGGGGTCCTCATGCACATCACAGTTCTTGGTTAGAAACCCTTAGCGATATGGCAGCGAATCGAGCTCAGTGGCGATCGTGTTGCAGATGTATAGTAGAATCATCTTCGTAACTTTCTTTTCTTAGTAGGGAAAAGTTAGCTGTGAGGTTCGGTTTGTTTATGACGTGATACGGTGAAATCCGCAAGGAAGCTGTGTTGCTGATGGTGCCCGAATGCTAACTTGGCCATAATAATTTATCTAAATTCACTTATATACTTTTTTTTCACTCCTTATGGTTATATGGCAGTGAAACATTAGTCACTTGACTTTTGTCTGGCTGGAAATTATGATGACGAGCTCAGTGGCGATCTTGTTGCAGATGCCTAGTAGAAACATCTTCGTAACTTTTTTTTCTTAGTAAGGGAATGTTAGCTGCGAGATTTGGTTTGTTTATGACATGATACAGTGAAATCCGCAAGCAAACTGTACTGCTGATGGCGCCTTGCCCGAATGCTAACTTGGCCATAATGGTGTTGTGGAGAGGTTTAGTTTGCCTCATTTCTGTGAGTTATCCTGATAAATTTACTCATAGTAGCAAGATATTCCTTCTCCTTCTACCTCTTTCTCTCTCTCACTCTCGTAAATCTCACTAATAATTTGTCTATATTCACTTATATAATTTTTTTCACTCCTTATGGTTATATGACAGTGAAATATTAGTCACTTCTGGCTTTTTTGTGGCTGGAGATGACGATGATGATGACGATGATGATGATGATGATGATGATGATGATGATGATGATGATGATGATGCGGGGAAGCCCATCGATGTTATTATACGCACCTGTCCCATTATGTACATACATTTTTCAGCATAAACTAATCATTATATAATGTAGAAATGGCAATTCATCCAGTAGACCGGGTTTTTCTATATTGGGAACACTTCACGTGCTGTCCAGAATTTGCCGCGTACAGGGCACGTCTGCTTCGGAGTCTGCTGTGCTAACCATTGATCCACTTTCTAAACTTCTTCAAAACATATGCATCGGCGTATAAACGAAAGACATTTATTTAGGATTTGAAAAGGCTTTGAAGAAAATCCGTGTATGTCTGGCGGAATTCCGTGTCCAGTGGATACTACTGATTAACTCTGTTTCATAAGAACCGGGCCTAGTCCGCAGTAGAGTTCTTACAAGTTTCGAAAACGTTTATAAGAAGATTTGTGGTTGTCTTTCGACGTTCAGCTTATAGTGGAGAGGCCTCATAAGTTGCGGACCCGTTAGACTTGGATATTTCAATTGCAATGAAAACTACCGAGAAGAATTCGTGCCAGTTTTGTGAAAGTTAGGGAAGGGTGGACAGTCCTGATGAAACATGTCTCAATAGCTCATTTTACAAACTTCGATGAGTTTATTTAATGATTCGAGTAATGCTTGGAAGAAATGTATCAGAATATGAGCTTCAACGAAACGGCCTGTTGCTTTGCGCTTTGTGAGCATCAGGACAAATCTATAATGAATATATATATATATATATATATATATATATATATATATATATATATATATATTCTAAATTAGAAAGAAAGAACACAAAATTAGAATATACTGTAAAATTAAAAGGCATGGACATTATAAATATATATATATATATATATATATATATATATATATAATATAATTTCCATTCTTTTTAATTTAACACAGTATTCTTATAATTAGGAAAACAAAAATAACAAAGTGGATAAAGGCCATTTATTTCATGAATACTAATCATCTCTTATACAATCATACATATTTATACATTTTGGGTTTTCAATTGATTAGCTAAGGTAACAATATATATATATATATATATATATATATATATATATATATATACATATATTAATCGTTACAAGTTTCACCAATTTTTAAATATGAGAACACAACGCTTATTCCATGGAATAACATTTATTAAAAAATCTTATTTCTACCAGTATCTACAGCCATTTTTCTGGATTCATTAATATATTCCTTCAACCAATCCCAACTGTATATTAGTCGTAACCAATCCCCTCTTCGCTATGTCTCTCTTTGTTTTACGCAATTTAAACCACTCCTTTTGCGTAACGTCATGTGGTGTGTCTTCGCTTTCATTGTAATTGCGTCCGTAATTGATGGGTGTGTCGTATTTTGCGGAACGTAGTCTATTTTTGAAGGCCATTCAGTTATGTCTTTGTTCCAGTCTTATTTAATTTCTTTTTGAATTACTTTCTGCACGTTTAAGCAGGGGTTCAGCATATTAATTGCAATAGCTTCAAAAGCCAGAAGAATTTTTCCGTTTTTGCCTTGTACAGAACTGAAATATTGTTTCTATTAACATCAGGACCTGTGAGTAGGTCATGTTCGAAAATTGCTGAATTTTGTGCAGAAGCTGCACCCCTCTTTAATAGTTTTTGAGGGAGATGGTGATTTATTCTAGTTTTGAGCCTCTTTTTTGATCTGCCGATGTACTGAGCGTTGCAGGTACATTGAAATTTGTATACAGACAAAGATGTGTACGTCATTTGTGCGCCTTAGTTTTTTTGTGTTGAATACCAATCTTGCCTGCATTGATGGAGACTGCTTTAGTCGCTCGAACTATTTTTCTTTTGACGAACTCAGCTGGAAGATCACCTCCAAAGGGAACACTAAGCGTTAATCTTTGGTGCATTTTGTTTCCCTCCAAATTGGTCTCGATTTCTTCTCGTTGCCTGAAGTTATATTCGATGAATCAATCTGGGTAGCTATTATTTCTCAAATTTAACTCTAAATCAATGTTGTTCGGTGATTAAATCTGGGTATTCGTGTGCCCAAATTTATTATCAGCTTCCTTTTGCACGCCCTTGGCACACTACTTAAATAATGGAAATACTGCCCAGTCCAGCTTGATTTCTTGTAAACTGACCTTGAGATCGTACCTTTTTCATCTCTCGTTCTTTCTACAACTAGAAAGGATAAATCATGAAAGGAAAAATTGAGCACGTTGTACCGGATAGCTTTCAATTTGTGGAAACTTGAATTTAAAAGAGAGGAAAATGGTGTCCTTCGATATAAAGTCCCTCTTTACTAGCATTCCAATAAATAAAACTATAAATATCCTGTGTGAATATCTTCGATCATCAGGATCGGAAACACTGATAGAAGTGGACGACATAAGAGAACTACTTTTATTATGTACATCGAACGTACGATTCGTATTCCAAGGAGTCTTCTACAGACAAATTGACGGCATAGGTATGGGTAATCCTCTTGGACCAGTATTATCAGACATACGTTCATCATTTAGAAACAACTTGATTAAAACCATTTATCAATTCAGCTCATTTTTACGTAGGCTACGATGACGATACTTTCATTGTCGTTGAAAATTAATAAGCTGAACCTCTGCTTAAACGTGCAGAAAGTAATTCAAAAGCAAATTACATTGGACTGGAACGGATTTTGTTCAAACTCGCTCAGCGCATTTAATGTAGGCATTCACGATTGGTTTCGATGCTCAAGAGGCGGTACCCAGTGCGCCTTACTTTCGTACAGGGCGTTCCGATAGAAGTTCACGGATTTTCATTTCACCCTTTACGTTCTTTGTGATAATGAGGCAGACCTCGATGAAAATTTTCATTTTCATTCTTTTGAATATTTCAAACTGTACAATATATGCAATGCGGATTTCTCCAGTGCTGCAGAATTTGAACTGTATCGTGAATGTCGATATATAGGCGAAAGAATCGATTTATAAATACTTTTAGAAAAATTAATATGTGTAGTGTGAATTGGTCTTTTTGGTCAAGTTCGTTGCAGATTGGACCACGTGCGCATTAGAATAGACACACACACACACACATATATATATATATATATATATATATATATATATATATAACCTATGGTTATACGGCAGTGAAACATTAATTAATCTTGACTTTTTCTATGGCTGCGCATGATGATGATACCTCTCCACTAGAACATAAATTCCGAAAGATTTCCACAGATATCCTTGTATGCCTTTGAAAATCAATTAACATATGCATTGTGAATTGGTCTCGTTGTCTCAGACGAAAAATTCCTTACGCATCTGTACTTGACCCCGAGGAAGAATCTCGCGCAGATTTTGTGTTTTTAACTTGTAAAAATACTTAATATATTAGTTATAATTTGGTCACCAGTCTTTTCCAATAAACCAAGATTTCCGATAGATTGTGACAGGCCTTCTTACAGATTAAAAATTTCCATAAATGAATTGCAAATTGGTACCGGGTCTCATGACGAAGAACTAACCAGGCCTCGGCACTTGACCTTTAATGCCGGTAGGTTCCGAAGACCTTTCGTCCAAAACATTTGAAAATATGTATTATATGACTTCGCTAATTTATTATTATTAATCGGGCGGACCACACAAGACCTCTCCACATAACATTAAATGCCAAGACTCACGTGTATTCTCGTCTGAACCTTTTCATCAGATTTAAAATATGTGCAATACAATTTGGCGCCAATTCTAGATGGGAAGAGTGCACAAAACGCCTCTCTAGTTTACCATGCTATCCGACGAACTCCGACAGATTTTAATACATTGTCCTGACAATGTCAGCACATTTATAGCAAGCATTTTAAATAGCTTCTAGTAACCAATAGTTCGCCACGAGTTTTCAAATGGAGTGAGCGGCTCCACTAGAACAACCAGTGGAGAATGCGATACGTCGTTTCTTTCAAAAATATCAATAATTCTGTGCAAATGATGCTCTTTTTATTGATCGGACGACCATTGAAGAGAATGAAAAATTGGTGCTAAACAGACTAGTTTGGCAGGACAACTAAATGCAGAATAATTATTTAAATCAAGTTTGCGAGCTTTGAGTAAACACCAATCCCATGGCATTTAACCAGTCGTTGAACAACATAACAAAACTACCGTCAGTCGCAAGGCACTTTTTTGTTATGTTGTTCGACGACTGGTTAAATACAATGGGATTGATGCTTACTTCAAGCTCGCAAACTCGATTTAAAGAATTGCTACCACTACCCGCGCAATCAATTATTGTTAAAATGCACAATAAATCTGAATCGTAATCACCCAAACTTAGTGGGAACGGAACGCCTTGTGTTAATTCGGGGCTCATAAACAAACGTTAAATACCCAACTAATACCGTATCCGTGCGGAATTGATTGACACACAAGTTAAAAATCGTTAACTTATTAGCTGTCTCACAAAGAAGGTAAGTGAAAACAAGCTAATGCGGTTGGGTGTGAAATTGGGGTCTCCGTGGTTGAGGACTGTTTATGCGATTCTTTCGAAGCAACAATATGGTTGCATAAGCATGGAAAAGTAAATAAGGGTATTGGAAACTTACAGCATTGAGGAAGTCAGTTAGTATCTTATGGGCCTCGCAGTTTTCAATGTAAAATGCCGCGATCACATTCATGAGTTGTTAGACTACTTAGGAGAAAGGCAACCGGTAACACTGTCTCTTTTGTATCGGAACAAACCGCACGAAAAATACAGCAGACTTTGATGGCCACCCCGTGTCGCTTAAACTCAAAGATAGTTTGTTCACTGGCTCTTGCAAAGTGAGGCGTTCTGTCTCGCGAGCAAGTCAATCGTTTACTTTTATTGAGATTTTCAAGCGCGGAATAAACATTGCTCGACTCCAGAAGACAATAATTGTTTTGCGCAGTTCACAATCTATCTCATTTTGTCATGCCTAAAGTGATAAGGCGATAATCCTGTACTTCCTGTGCAAGAGTGTTCCAGGGGGCATGGTGTCACTTTTCTTCTGTCCAGTACTGCAGCGACAACTGTTCTCGATTGGAGAGCTTTAAACTTTCATTTGGCTTATGCTAGGATCTGCGAAAGTAAAGCTTGTTCACGGTGTCGTCAATATGCACTCGCCATTTATCCGCAGTTCTGCCATTAAAATGAATACTTTCTTTGAAAGGCTATCAGATTTGGCCTTTGGTCTTAAGCAGCGTTTCAGAATCTTATCGGTTGTCGGTTGTTTAAACGACAAACCAGGTCTAGACTGTACGTGGAGTTAAACTGTATAAAGATGAACTCGGGTTGAAAATAGCTGTGTTAGCGGCATGAAGCTGGCCAATCTTGCGCCTAGCCTTAACCGGATGGCCGAGAACTCATTTATGGCATCATGCTACAAGGCGCAGCAGTTTTCTGCATGCAATTAGCCGATGCCTTGTCATCGTATTCAAATAGACTCGAATTAGGATAAGCATACTTTGGCGGTCTTCCGTTCGGGACGCAAAAGCGTATCACGAGAGTTGCACAACCTCAATTAGCAGTTCTGGCCAGAATTCTGGACGCTAGAACGCGTTTGGAATTCCGCTGCGTGCAGCGGCACACTCAGGTCCGAATATTCATGCAGTAAAACCTAAATTTCTGCTAGGACAGCTGGAACCACAAGCGACAGCCTACCGAATATCATCCGGAGCGCAATGAACGAAAAGCATAAGCAAGTTTAGGCTTTTCTTCCTATGATAAGCATAGCATCTGCTGCAAAGCCATAAAGAGACCCCAGTCTAGTTAGCAAGAATTCAGAAAGACTTTGCTGCCGGCTACGTTGCCGATGAAGAACAGCACTGGGTTAATGTCGCTAACGAGTTGGAAACAGCGCCAAAGTGTAACAACTTATTGGAATTCTACGCTCAATTCCGCCTTATTAGTAGTGGTCGTTCTACTACGTATATACGAGAGACCGCAAGTCCGCCGGAGTCGATGGCCTATTTATGTATGTATTGTATGTATGTATGTATGTATGTATGTATGTATGTATGTATGTGTGTATGTATGTATTTACGTGTTGTATGTATGTATGTATGTTTGTATTTATGTATGTATGTATGTATGTATGTATGCATGTATGTATGTATGTATGTATGTATGTATGTATGTATGTATGTATGTATGTATGTATGTATGTATGTATGTATGTATGTATGTATGTATGTATGTATGTATGTATGTATGTATGTATGTATGTATGTATGTATGTATGTATGTATGTATGTATGTATGTATGTATGTATATATGTATGTATGTATGTATGTATGTATGTATGTATGTATGTATGTATGTATGTATGTATGTATGTATGTATGTATGTATGTATGTATGTATGTATGTATGTATGTATGTATGTATGTATGTATGTATGTATGTATGTATGTATGTATGTATGTATGTATGTATGTATGTATGTATGTATGTATGTATGTATGTATGTATGTATGTATGTATGTATGTATGTATGTATGTATGTATGTATGTATGTATGTATGTATGTATGTATGTATGTATGTATGTATGTATGTATGTATGTATGTATGTATGTATGTATGTATGTATGTATGTATGTATGTATGTATTTATGTGTGTATGTATGCTTGTACGTATTTGTTTATGTCTGTATTTATGTGTGTATGCATGTATGCATGCATGTATGTATGTATGTATATATATAGTATTTATGTATGTATACATGTATGTATGTATGTATGTATGTATGTATGTATGTATGTATGTATGTTTGTATTTATTTATGTATGTATGTATGTATGTATTTATGTATTTATTTATGTATGTATGTATGTATATATGTATGTATGTATTTATGTGGTTATGTATGGATGTATGTATGTGTTTTTGTATGCATGTATTTGTGTATGTATGCAAGTATGTATGTCAATATTTATGTATGTATGTATGTACGCATGCACGTATGCATTTAATTGATTTATATTAATGCACATATAGATATTTCAGTAATTGAATATGTGTCTGCATATATGATTTAAAAGTAGATATGTGATATTGCAGCTATGCTTAAATAAATATTTATGATAAGTAAGCGTGACGTGAAACCGACAGGCCATTTAATTTGTTTTGAGTGATTTAAATGATTGGAAATTTTAATTAACCCGATTGTTTGTCTGATATGAACGCTATTATACGTATGTATCTTTTCACTAAAAATGTTAGTTAGAGAGTCTGTAATTGTTACTAATCACTTAAACCTAATGCAAAATTAAGCAGATATGTAATTTCTATGTATTCCATGTTATTAAGTACAGAAGAATCTTAAAATGTAGAATAACTATTCGCAAATGCAACAAATGAATGTAAAACTGAATATAATTAACGAATGCATTTAATTAAGAGTTAATTAGTGACATCAGAATGATATGCTGATATCAGAGACCATTGAAATAAGACTAATTAATTTATAATTTGAACTTTGAATTATATATATATATATATATATATATATAATATATATATATAAAGATATATATAGAATTTGTGTGTGTGTGTGTGTGTGTGTGTGTGGACTTGATTTATTGATTCTTTGATTAATTTAGGTCATCCAGATGGCCAGAATAGCGTAGATAGTATATGTTATATTCGTATGTGTGACCTTTTTGCTAACATGTCGAATTGATATTTCTTATTTGAAAACACCCTTTGTTGAATTATTTTGTCAATAGTCGTACAGCTTGGCTATATTGTCCCTAATTCCAATTATCATTAAAGCCAACACTTCGTTGTTTGGTCTCCTTCATAGGTCTGGAAGAGCCGCTCTGGCCTATTAAATTAGCTCTCCCCACGGCCTACGGCAATGTGCCTATGAATCAGACTATGAAGACGAATCGGCTATAGGATGATGGATCAATTTATGGTGGCTAAATCAATTTCATTTGATTCACTATCGCACACCTTAAGCGTCATAAAAGCTAAGCACATGTCTCATAGCAAAGCACTAGAGGAAATCTTGAAATCAATTACTGCAATATGATCATATTTAAAAAAATATTGTTGATCCTTCTACGCATCCGAAAATCAATTAAAAATTGAGACATCACGGATAGGCATGTATGTCAATCCATAGTTAATCTATAAATGTCACTTTGGTATAGTACACACAGGTGTGTTTAGGTTGTTGTGTGTGTGGGGGGTGAACATAAAAGAATAGGTATAAAGACCGGATATTAGGACAGACAATAAAAAAAGTACTTTAGGAATTAAAATAAATATAAATAGATCTGTCCTGAATGAGGATACCACATTTGCCACAAGTTGTTTTCTCCTATGCGTATGATGTCAACCCTGAAGATGAGACTGGAAATGAAGTCCCACCAATTCTTAAAATCTGGTTCCGTCATTTTCAGACAAGCAGCTGATGGAGGGCTTCAAAATGAAGGGACAAGTGAGAACCCATCAATCAAGGCCAAATATTGTTGCACCTGAAAATGTAAAGGATTCAAGATTTTACAGACCTACGAGTGTGCCATCAATTGTCCAGTACAAGAAAATGGCGGAGAGATTGCAAGCAGGAAGGACAGCACTGCGCATTATAAATAAAGTCTGAGTAATTGAGATAAAAGTCAATCGTATTTTATTCCTACCAAAACTATCGCTAGTCGTGTGTACTGCCATGTTCAGACCTTTCATTTGCGTAACTGCAGAACAACATCTTGTATAGTTAAGTTTCTAAACGTTTAATTGTTTATTGCCAAAAGTGATCCTATGCACGTATCCACTTAAATACGCGAACTTCGGCTATCGTTTGTTAAGTTGACGCTTTAGCGCTGTGCCCAATCATTCCATTGTTAAGTAATTTTTGTACAAAACATACCTACTTCTATACTTCGCTTTAATCCTTAATCCTCACGCCTTAATTGCTATTCATTCACGCACACTATTTTTTTATACTCCTTATTTACATAATTATTTATATTCTCTTCGTGTAAATATAAAGAAACACTTCGTTCCACTTTCCAAACATTACAACAAATTTTAGTACTTGCTTTTACACGATAAAAAAATGCTAATTAGCCTCTGAGTGAATATATCAACTTTTTAGAATATGAATACGCGTAAAAACGAAATCCAACTCGTGAATAAAGTAATTATCAAGCGATGACTGTTATTTGTACGCGTGTGTATGATTACATTTGACAGAGCACAGCAACATATGTATGAATGTGCACACGTATTTCACGCATGCCCGTCTGATTAATGGAATAAACTGCTAGCATATGTAAATTACCTGTCGTTTAAACTTATTCTTGAAAAAAATCATACTTCAATTTAATACGTATTTCGCAACTAATTAAAGGAACATTGGTTGCGTTGGCGCTGGTAACAATTATTTAAATCAAGGCTACGATCTTGGTATAAGCACCAGTCCAATTTAATGCAAAAGTTTGAGCGGTATAAACTAAGAAAAGGCAATTCATCCAGTAAACTGGTTCCGCGCTAATTTCGAGCTCATTCCGTACTGTCCAGATTAGGCCGCGGACAGGGCTCGAACCTGGGCACGTCTGCTTTGGAGTTTATTGCTATCACTACTTAGCCCCCTGTCGCAGCTTACAAAGCCTATTAAGGCACTCGAAATGCACGCAGAATTATCTTCAAGAACAACGTATTTACTACAAGAAGACGATAAACCTTATAGGGCACAACTAAGGCAAATTAGTTTTGCAGCAAATAATCGCACGTTATTTGTCGTTACACTCATATGTCGCGTGCTAAGCGAATTCTGTCCATGAATAGCAGCTTCAAACTTTAACTATCCTTGGTAATTTTAGTCACAGTTCGCTTAAGTTATTATTTCATATCCGAGCATATCAAAGGCGCGGACATTTAAATAAATAATATAAATTCCGCGCGTTTCAGTGCTATTCACCTTCGATCGGCGTAGCCAGTAGTTAGTTAAAGTAGAAAGCGGAATGATACACACACTTCTCATGCGCTTTCTGGTTCATCGCCAAAGAAGTTTCCGGCTTGACGACTGGCGGGCACCAGTTAGCTCAATAATGGTAGCATGAGCCTTGCCGTTTCTAACTGGATACAGCCATACAATTTAACAATAATTGATTGAGCGGGTGGTGGTAACAATCTCTAAAATCAGAATAAAACTAGTCGCCTTAGCCAAAAAATACCGCAGATTTAATGAGCGAAATCAGGCTACACAAGAGATCTCTTCATTAAACCTAGCTTAGGCTTTCATATTAAAACATTTGTTGTGCGAAAATTTAACGCAATTTGGCAACAAGATGCCCTAGCCAGCACGCGGACATCTGTGGACTCAAATGGATTATGTAGAAAATAGTTTAAAGATTTCTGTTACATCCAGAACTGTCGTTCATTGTTGAATACGTCTGTCGACCTGTCCGATGCTCTTTTGCAGTGTTGATTTGCGTCACGTGTTCAGGAACGTCGTCAATCCAGAAAACCGATTTTTTAAAAATCAAAGTAAAGTGGTCCTTATGGTGAAAATTCGAAAATTCTGCAAACAGAGATTAAGTCCGCTAAGCGCAATGCAGGTACCACTGTGTGTGGTATTGATCTTTCGTAGTTATTGGGTCTCTGACGATTCTGTAGACATTCTCGAAACTAGGCGTTAAAATCCTGCTAGCTCGACTTAAGGTAATACTCGTAAAGCTATAAGACGCCAACAAGTCTGTGAAAATTAAAAGTTATTCAAACGGTAAATGATTCGAACAATAATCTTATAACCGATAAAATGTGCCACCTTGATAGGTGGGCTTACCAATTTTCTTTGGCATCTGTATCAGTCCCGATCATGAAGTTTCGCCTGTATCAACAACATCGAACGCTAATTTCGAACAATCATCAGAGGTAAAAATACGGACTGAAACCTTCTTTTAGATATCACTAGACAACAGGCCCCGATGATCTGCATCTGACCTTATTAAACGCGGTGGCAACATAATATTGGGGCTTTGAAAAACCGTTTACATATTGTATGGCATGTGGAGACCGTATAGTTTCCGCCTAGCGAATCGACTATCATTCCTGTTTTCAAAGCCGCAATCGTAATTTGCGCCGTATAAACTTGACTCCAGTCGTATCTAGGCTATTTGAGTCGATTATATTACGCAATCTTAGCACTTCGCGTGAATCACATATTAAGGCAGAACTAGTCGGATTCCGGCAAGGACGAGGTTGAACATATAATATTTCCATCTTAAGTCAAGTTCTGGACGGTGACATGCACATCGCCGTTTTTCTAGACTTCTAGGGTGCATTTGACTCAGTGGATGGCAACGTTTCATTCGATATTCTGTCGAAAAGTGGTATTCTCACCAAATCTGTCAAAATTATACGCACTCGCTACACAAACAAATATGGTCGCGTTAAGGTCTACACCAAATCAACGCACAACTTTATTACCTTCAGTGGTGTCCACTTTCCACATTTCCGTCTTACATTGTAATATACGTCATTATGAACTGTATTCTTCCATACGCTCATGATGCAGGCCTCGAAATTCTCTCAGACGATATTCTATCATAACTGGTAACCGAGAGTCTGTTCTAGCCGTCGTGATGCTCCGTCCGCCTGTATGAAATTCGCAACATCCAAATGTAAGGCGCTACAAAATGATCACCTATTATGCGCTTTTACTCTGCAGCCTCAAATTGAATATCTGGACTTAGTTGACAAGTTTAAATAGCTTGTTAGCCGTATCAATAACTCAGGCAATACAAGTGACGAGGTGAATAAGAGAGTCGCGTAAGCTAGAGTGGCTTTATCCGCCTTTCAACATTTATACAAACGGGCAATTATTAGCTCTCTCTCTGCCTTAAAGTTCGCGTGCACAATGGGTCTGTACGCGCAGTTTCACCATACCCTAGCGATCCAATCGATAACCAGTTCCAAGTACGCGCTGAGTTCTGCTTTGTAGTGGCTGGGTGCTGATTCTTCCTGTCACTCGGAAGGTTTCCACACCATTCGTACTAACCACTGAAGATGAAGTTCGATCTAGCCTTAACTGTTTGACGTTTTGGTACTTCATTCCCAGTACCACCTTGAGAAATCTAATAACACACAGTATACTAATCATTGCGAAACTGGGAGTGCTAATCGATCACTCACGAAAGAAACTCGTAGACACGATAAATATCACATTCCTGTCTACACTTAAACAATAATTGATTGCACTGGTGGTGGTAACAATGCTTTAAATCAAGTTTGCGAGCTTGAAGTAAACACCAACCCCATTGTATTTAACCAGTCTTCGAACAACATAACAAAACTACCGCCAGTCGCAACGCACTGATGCGTTTCGACCTTCCATGATCATCACCAGAGTACGACGGCAAACTAACTATCGAGGATCAAACCGCATTTAATATATATGGAAAACAAAATTAGATATGCGGCTCCCACCTCTAGCAGTCTTCCATACATTGTACGTGACTGTTGTGCAGCCGACATTTTCAGTCAAGTTCAGTGTATGCAAGACTGCTAGAGGTGAGAGCCGCATATCTAATTTTGTTTTCGATATATATTCAATGCGGTTTAATCCTCGATAGTCAGTTTTCCGTCGTACTCTGGTGATGATCATGGAAGGTCGAAACGCGTCAGTGCATTGCGACTGGCGGTAGTTTTGTTATGTTGTTCGACGACTGGTTAAATACACTGGGATTGGTGTTTACTTCAAGCTCGAAAACTTGATTTAAAGAATTCCTGTCTACGTTTCCCGTTTTTAGGCCGTGTAACAAGATGGCGTTGTTTTGTTGCAAGGCCGCGACATGCGTTCGCGGGTTGTCGCTTTGCACTATCAGTTTCGCGAAGATCCGATTGATCTTCATTTCCAAGTACGCGAATTCGTCCCTTTCTTCCGAAGGCTTCAACATCGTTCGTATTAACCACTGGAAATGAGGTGCGATCCAATCTTCGTTGACTGGCGACGTTTGGGAACCTCATTTCCAGTTCCATCATCAGGCCACTATACACAGCAAAATACACACAATAGCAAATTTAAGCAAATGAGATTCCGAAACGTTGGCAGTCAACGAAAATTGGATCGCACCTCATTTACAGTGATTAGTACGAGCGATGTTGAAGCCTTCGGAAGAAAGAGACGAATTCGCACCCAGCCTGATCGAAGACAAACCAGATGCGTACTTTGAAATGGGGATCAATCGCATCTTTGCGGAACTGAGAATGCTAACTAATCATCCACAAAACAAACTCGTGGATACGCTAAATATGATGCTTGAACTGCTCAACCAAGAATAACAACCTTTTTTCTATATTATTTAGTATATAACTAAAAAATTGTGTGTAGTGTGTGCGATAGGGTGGCTCAGTGGTTAAAGCACCGGATTCCGCAGCAGACGTGCCCAGGTTCTAGCCCTATCCCCAGCAAATTCTGGCCAGAACGTGATGAGTTCTCAATAAGGACGACACCGATCTACTGGATGAATTGCCGTTTCTACACTATACAATTCTTAGTTTATACTGACAAATGTGTGTTCATAATGGGTCAGGTGTTGTTATCAAGGTCGCAACCTTGATAATAGTAATTGGTATCACCGCTCGCACAAGATCTGCTCGTTTAACTTTTTTCTTAGTAGGGTGGAGACAAGTCCGAGGTTTGTTCTTGTTTATGCAGCGATGCAGTGTAAACCGCAGGGAAGCTTTATTGCCGATATCGCCTTGCCTTAAATCTCACTTTACCACAATTTTGGATGTGGAGGTCTAGATTGCCTCATTTATTTGTGCTACCTAGGCAAGCGTCATTAGTTAAACTAGATCCTCTCCTTCATAAATCACCGTTCTTTAAAAATTCTTCAAAAAATTATAACTTTTGTCATTATTAATTATTTAAAAAAAATATTTTCATGGCAGTGAAGCATTCGTTATTAAAGACCGGTTTGTTGCTCTGTGATGATGATCATTGGTCATAGATCCCTAGGAGCCAGCAATGAACCAGAAACCCAATATGAAATTGGTAGATTGTGGTACAAAAGACCAGTAAAATCCTCCAAACTTAGGCTTATTAAAGAAATATTAGTGCCAGTCAATAATTGTAATGAACTGCAGATATAGTGCTAATTTATTGTTGCAATAGGCTATGCAACAAAATTACGTTAAAGTAATGTAGAAGATAAGTTAGATTTTGCATTTGAAAAAGCACAATGAATCAGAGGATTCAGCCATGTAATAGGAGGAAAAAAATGTTTAGAAAAATAGTTTTTTATTAACACAAATACTGAAAATAGTTAGACTACGACAGCCCAATTATGCTTTTGATCTAATCAATAAAAAAGCAGCTTGTGGAAATCAAATCTTGAACATTTCGTGATGTCGAACGTGTTCCGTGACGAGGCATCTATCGGTCGCCACGACATCAAGCTTCGTCCATATCAACTGAAAGCTTCAACAAATGAACGGAGAAGTTCGGTGTAAATTTTGCATCCCTCAATAAAAACGTCAATGTGTAGGCACTCATCGTGATCATGAAGTAATACCTAAAGTTAACAATAATCATTAAAAATAGTTAAAACTAAAATCAAGAAAAGAATAAAGCCTGATTTCCGAAAAGATATGCTCTGAATGACTGCACAGACTACCAAATAGTGCAAACCCGAAAATAAAAGGTGCAGCTGAACATAATAACCCGAGGCATTAGTGGCTTGGGTCATTAGGAAAGGAAGAAAAATCAATACATTCAGCGTTTAATTCACTATATCTTATAAACATATCTGATAAATCACGCCATGGTATATATATATATATATATATATATATATATATATATATATATATATATATATATATATATATATTTCTAATTGGGATGAAAAAACACATTATTAACAAAGTGGATAATGACCATTTATTTCGAGATTACTAAACTTCGCTCTACAATCCTTCATTTATACACATTCTGAGTTTTCATTTGATTATGTGAGTGGCAAAAAATCTGGCTCGGTTTTAGCTCTATTTCTTTATTTGGCTGATTAGTAAGTATGTGTTTTTGCCTGTATGCGTGTCTGTTTGCATGTAAGAGTCTTTCTCGCTGTATTGAAAAGTGAGGTCTGAGATCTGGTCATTCTTGTATTAATGGTTTGAGAATTAACCATCTGTGCGCATTGTTGGCTGTTACGCTTACGAGTGCTATTTTTCCGAGTGTAAATTTTCGCTTCATCTTTTTGCGCAAATTTGTGTTCTTCACTTGGTAACAACGCAAGTACGGATTGCAGTGCTGAACGCTCATATTGTTTGGAAATTTCTGTCACCGTATGTGCATCTGTTTTTTCCTCTTTAGTTTGTTGCCAATTCGATTAAATGTTTGTTGAGTATATTCGAGGGCGTGTTCGGTCTTGCCTGGATACTAGTAAATTTTTGTTGAATTTTGTTATTCGTGGCCAGTCAATTAGAATATCATGTTGATGAAACTTTTGAATATTTAGGTCAGGTGCTTGTTGTTTTATATAAAGGGCTTCATAAATAAATAATAATTTTTCTGATTTTGCTTTATGTAGAATTGAGAAATTGGTCGAATTGACAGGGTGCCCCGTTTCCAATATATGATCGGAAATAGCTGATTTTCCTGACGGTGCCAAGCCTTTGTTAATCAATTTCTATGGTAAATATATATATATATATATATATATATATATATATATATATAGCGTACCGTCTGATGCAGAATGGAATCATCATTGGTTGTATTATTCATCGTCATTTCTGGGCTATAGCGAAACATCAAGTCGTCTTTTTCCGCAAAGTTATCTGATATGTAAATTTATAGACTTTCCACAGAAAGTATTATTTCAATCATCGTTAAATGTGTAATAAATCTGTCAGCAATTAATTTTGATTTGATTCTATTTTAATTTCTCAACTTTGGTTTGAATATGGCTATTCCTGAAAGACCATCAAAACATGAGATTAGATGTTGTTTCTGGCTGAGAACTAATATATATGCAATTATGTATTAAGTGTTGCGCACCTAGTAACAAATTAGTTCAAATATGACTAGAAGGATAAACCATGAGATTATACTTTCTGTTCATGCTGTCTTTGGCCTATCCTTCCGGTCAAAATTGAACCAATTTGTTACCAGGTGCGCAGCAGCTAATACATAAAAACATGAGATTATTACGGAGGTTTTTATAACAACTTTACTGATTACAGGTAATAATAAGGTTAAATTTGAGTTAGACGCAGTTTAAAAAATCCAATTATGAAGTTCAACGCCTTAGAATTAAGTTAATATCAAACAGTGTTAGGTGCGTAAAAGTCGAAAAAAAGAGAAACGGTTCGCATAAGCTAGTATGATTATAATAATTAATTTTTTGTACAGATAAATGATACATATGTATACAGGAAAAAAAAGAGTCCTGACTGGCAAGTTAGAAGGTAAACTGAAATTATTCATTGATGATATGATGGTCAATGAACAATTATACCAAGAACACGGTAATATGCTCATACAAAGAGACAGTTGCACTGATAGTGTATGGCTTGAATGAGTGCATAAAAATAGTAACCCATTAAGAATTATCGTTAATATACAACACTTGAAAACGTATAAAATTTCTGCTTTCATCCTTGATTATTTGTTATCTTATTTCATCTTTTATCTTACGTTCTGTTGTTAGTGTAGCATCTTTTAACAAACATTTATTTGCATCTTTCTTTATCAAACAATTTTCAACTTCTTTTACGACCCCCTTTTAATTTTTATTTTAACTATCCACCTTAATAGAATACTTTTCCGTTTTGCTAACTCTAAATTATTTACTTTATTCACAGTATCTTGCCCCCTCCTCTCCAGGATGCCACTCGTAATTACTTCATTTAGGATAGTACGTGTAAAAATAGGTCTGACGTGTGCATTTAGGAAATGACAGTTATCATTTTAGTTTCATGTGAATTTCTGTTACACGTGCCGTTAATTACATGTAACAGATTATTTCTCAGTCTTAAGCAAACGCTCACACACACACACACAAACACACAGAGGTGGCATACGCTTATCTAGTGATTAGTCAGATGTTGCTAAATCGCTGTCATTTCACTGGGATGAGTGTACACGTGCAATAGTTGATTACTCCTCAATCAAAAACAAACGAGAATACATACACACAGACATGGCGTACGCTTGCAGACATATACACAAACCAATTTGACAGACACTTTCCTAGCATTTTATGCTTAAGAGATCTAACAACAAGTATAAATGGGGCAGTTTAAACTAATATTTCCACTTGACATATTGATTGTCAACTTATTGTGATGAGCTTTCCATTGAAAAAGATATCCGTATCTGGATATCGAAAATTCTGGAACAAAAACCAAGAAGACAGTGGATGCAAACAAATCGGATCGCAACCCGATAATCAGGTAAATATTATATTCCGTGTCGCGCAACATGTTTCTTTTAAATCTTATTTAGGTTCTTAGATCTTACATTGATGAATGATAATTTGATTGAAATTGTCGATAAATACGTACCAGGTTAATTTGATATGCTTTCAAGTGCAAAATGAAAAAGAAATTTTATCAGATACAAGAACCGTTTCTTTCTCATATTCTTCTCAAGTATCTACAAATTAACATCTCTTTATATATATATATATATATATATATATATATATACATTTACCGCAGAAATTGATTAAAAAAGGCTTGGCACCGTCCAGAAAATATATTGGAAACGGGGCACTCAGTCAATTTGACCAATTTCTCAATTCTATATAAAGCAAAATCAGAAAAATTATTATATATTTATGAAGCCCTTTATATAAAACCACAAACACCTGACCTAAATATTCAAGTTTCGTCAACAATATATATATATATATATATATATATATATATATATATATATATATATATATATATATTGAAAGGTCAAACAAAATAGAGAAATGTAAATGTGGAGAGTGTGAAGTAAACAAGAGAGAGAGAGATAGGGTCAGAAATGCATAGATAGGGAGACAAATAAAGATAGAACAACTAGCGCCAAATCTTGAGGAAAGCTGATCTGATTCGGCTATCTTAATTTGAATAATAATTATAAAATACACTAAATATTTCTCATACCACCGACCTTGGTGTTGCGCATAGGTGAAAAGTTGATCGCCTTTATCGACATAACATCGCCTGCCTCTTGTGCACGACCTAACAATACAGTGTTGATTCTATGTGCTCTACGTATGAAACGTGCGTCTGTTGCACCCTGGAAAATAAGGGTTCGTAAATCAGCATCCGGAGATACTTCAGTTATTGCCTTACGCAGCCTACTCCACCAGGCATCAGTTTCGACGTCTGGTCTGTCTTTAGGCAGTAGTCCACGTCCGGTCGTACCCATGTCGCGGTTAACATATTCCAGCTAAACAAAAGTAAGAAAATTACGTTAAGAAGGGGTTACGATTTTTACCGGCGCCTTGAAAAGACGAGCTATTCAGCGCTGAGGATGCATGTCAGAGGTTGGTGACATGCTATTTAACAGGAAGATGACTTAACATAACTCATCCATTCAAAATCGGAATCGACTAACTGGTGTTATTTTATAGTCTATGGATTATTGTGAATAAAATAACCATTAAGGACTACGTACATCGGACGGCGTACAGTATAAAAAGACGCCTATTCTACCGAGTCTCTTAGAGCGGAAAAGCATTTCCAGTCACGTACAATGTATGCAAGACTACTAGAGGTGAGAGCTGCATATCTTAATTTGCTTTCCATATATATGCAACGCGGTTTGATCCTTGCTATCGAGTTTGCCAATGTACACAGATGATGATCATGGAAGGTCGAAACAAGTCAGTGCGTTTCGACTGGCGGTAGTTTTGTAATTGTTGTTCGACGACTGGTTAAATACAATGGGATCGGTGTTTACTTCAACCTCGCAAACTTGATTTCAAGAATTGTTACCACAACCCGCGCAATCAATTATTGTTTAAATTGTATTGGCTTTATATTTATATGTGGCGAAAGCTGCAAACAGTTAATTTTCGTGACTGCATAGAAATTTTGCAGCCGACATTTCCAGTCAAGTTCAATGTATGCGAGACTGCTAGAGGTGAGAGCCGCATATTTAGCTTTGATTTCCATATATATTCAGTGCGATTTGATCCTCGATAGTCAGTTTGCCGTCGTACTCTGATGATGAACATGGAAGGTCGAAACGCGTCAATGCGTGCGACTGGCGGTAGTTTTGCTGTGTTGTTCGACGACTGGTTAAATACAATGGGATTGGTGTTTACTTCAAGCTCGCAAACTTGATTTTATGAATTGTAAACAAGCCCGAAATTGGAGCTACAATGATTCAAGGCACTTTGTGATATTCCGTGGAATGACCAAACCTTCAAATGGATGTCAGCTAGTGATTGGTGAGCCTATCTGTCCCAATAGCATACAGATAAGTAGAGGAAGGTGATTGAAGACACTACTTTCTTTATTATAGATTAGAATACACGCAGAAATAAACATGTAGTACTTCAAGTACTTGGAATCGAATGATTCGAGGTACGCACGCAAGTGACAGTTTAAAGGCTGACAAACTGTAAAAGCGTGACACAAATATAAATCAAGTCGCGAGAGACGCATATAATTCGGCTGGGCCATCTGTAGCCACAGCCGAACGCGTACCAAATAGCACGTGGGACCATAAATAATAGCAACCCTCGGCTTGTGTCCTGACGACAAAGCCTGAGAACTGACTTTCAATATCTGCAAATAATTTAGCACTTCAAAACGTGGCATATCCCGCGGAATTAAGATAATGAAACTTGGTTCTCAGGCCACGAATTGAGTTTTCTAGCGTCCCCGGAACAGATACGAATCAACATTTACTTGATGTTCCTTATAAGTTAAAAGTAGCGTCGAAGCGTCACGAACTATTAGAACAACGTGCTCAGATTCGACGTATTGGCAGTGATACTGTCAAGGGAATAAGGTATTTTCATAACCTCGTAAATTCGCCACATATTGACAAAGGCATGGCTAGCGTTGAAGTGACACTCTAATCTTGTTAGAAGATAAAAATTGACAATTTTCCTTTTAAGAACCACGAAACCACAAGACTCAATGGCGTCCACTCGGAATTCTTCAAGTTTGGTGGAATAAAAGTTCATAAAGTTACGCACTAACAGACTGCTACAATCTGAGGAGGTGCATCAGTCATAAATAAACAAGGCAGTGCAATTTTAGTGCCTGTCCATAACAAAGAGGAACGCCAAGGCGCCTGCCAACCGTCATAGTCTCTGTGTGCTTCATACTACATCAAATTTTGTCTCAACTGATTTGTGAAGATCAAAGCGAAACTCACCGAGCCAACTCAGGAAGAGTTTCGACATGGAATGGAACGTATGGACAAAGTTGCACTCAACCCCTCACACAAGATTAGCGTAACCAGTAGCAATATCACACAATCGCTGCTTTCTAGGCTCCTGAGCCACGTTCAAATTTTACTGCACAAGATAGCGTGTAGCCTCTTACAACGTCTTACAGGCCTGTATCCGAATTAGTAAAGGCTGTTTTGAACCTTGTGTGATTATCTTCATCATTCTTTAAATCACGTTTACGAGCCTGAAGTAAACACCAATCCCATCGTATTTAGCCAGTCGTCGAAAAATATAGCAAAACTACCGCCAGTCGCAACGCACTGACGCGTTTCGATCTTCCATGATCATCATCCGAATACGACGACAAACTACCTAGCTAGGTAAACAACAATCCCATTGTATTTAACCAGTCGTCGAACAACATTACAAAACTGCCGCCAGCCGACGACTGGTTAAATACAATGGGATTGGTATTTACTCCAAGCTGGCAAACTTGATTTAATGAATTTTTACCACCACCCGCGCAATCAATTATTGTTAAATTATATATAGGTAATACAAGTAACCAATCATTGATTGCGCGGGTGGTGGTAACAATTAAAAAAAGTTGCGATCTTGAATTAAGCACAAATCCAAATGTATTTAGCCAGTCGTCGACCAACATAACAAATTTGCTAACGCGTTTCGACCTTTGATGATGATCATCAGAGTACGACGAAAAACTGACTAGCGAGGATCAAACTGCATTGCATATTTATAGAAAGCAAAATTAATTATGCGGTCTCACTTCTAGTAGCCTTGCGTACATTGTACTTGACTGGAAATGTCAGCTGCACAATTTCTACGCAGTCACGAACATTAATTTTTTGCAGCTTTCGCCATATATATATATATATATATATATATATATATATATATATATATATATATATATATAGGTAATACAAGAAGACAATCATTGATTGCGCGGTTGATGTTAACAATTTTTCAAATCAAGTTGGCATCAATCAAGAGCGAAATTTACAAGCCAACAAGTATTGTGCAGTTTCTCTTTGAAGTCGCATTGTCGAGACTTTATATGACGTTAGCTTCACTACTGCAGGTTTACACATTCGTCTAGGAGATTGTACCGTCCTATTATCTCACATTCCTAACCAAAATATATAGCGGATAATGGCCGTAATACCGGCTCTTACTGATGAATCACCAGTAAGAACGAAATGAATGTGCATGAGATTATACTTTCCGTTCATGCTGACTTTTGTTTTATCCTTTTGGCCATATTTGGGCTAATATATATATATATATATATATATATATATATATATATATATATATATATATATTAGTTCTCCGGCGCGAAAAACGAAATCCCTGATAAAGCAACAAATACATTTAGATGATAATAAACCTGAGACATGAAAAAGCCAGACTGATGATAAAATGGCTGGGTCCATCATCATGTACGAAAAAAGTTTAAAAGCATTTCACGATCAAAAGCTTATAATATAAGAAATAAATAACAAAATACTACATGAATGACAATATTAGGGGCTTGTTCGAATTCCAGAACAAGTTAGAAAAAAGAAAGTATACTTAACGTGCTATACAAACTACAGGGAAGATGCAATATCGATATCGCATTTTTGAGTAGTTCCCAAGAATGCATTTGCCTTTGGAATCCCTGCGCGATATATCATGGAATCTAACGCTTTGATGATATTTTTGTACATTTTTAGTAGAATTATTGTCGTATATATCTTATATTAGTTTGAAAGAACTAACTGAAAAAATTGTTTTTTTTATTCAAAGATACAGCGAAAACTACAAGGAAATTACATTGTCGATATCGACTTTCCTTTAAGATGTCTTGGCTAACATTGTGTTGTACTGAAGTCTAGATCGCCTTGTATCCACTTGTTCCCTAGATTGTTATCTGATCTGAACTAGATCTGTCCCTTCAAAAATCACTCTCATTTTTTAGTGATCAAGCCCTGTTGAAACAACAAAAGTTGCTCCGTCTTTCCATAGCCTTCCACCCTAGATCCAGT
Source organism: Eudiplozoon nipponicum (assembly GCA_029291075.1). Classification (NCBI taxonomy): domain Eukaryota; kingdom Metazoa; phylum Platyhelminthes; class Monogenea; order Mazocraeidea; family Diplozoidae; genus Eudiplozoon; species Eudiplozoon nipponicum. The sequence continues at coordinate 23,896 of JAQBSW010006910.1, forward strand.
TAACAGAAAGCGGCTCGAATGACTGCTTCCCAGTTTGCAAGAATTAGTCAATAAAAACAAGATGACCTTAATTTAAGGGTTTACAGAAAAGCACACGACACATTTTTGGATTATATAGCCTTATCGTATAACTCTTGCCGACAATAGTTATCAATAAACGATAAAGGCTCACATAAGAATGCACAAAAATATAATCTGGTGGTAGTTTTGTTATGTTGTTCGAAGACTGGTTAAATACAAAGGGATTGGTGTTTACTTCAAGCTCGCAAACTTGATTTAAATAATTGTTACCACCACCCACGCAATCAATTATTGTTAAATGGTATTGCCTAAATATGTATATGTAGTGAAAGCTGCAAACAGTTAATGCTCGTGAATGCATAGAAATTGTGCAGCCGACATTTCCAGTCAAGTTCAATGTATGCGAGACTGCTAGAGGTGAGAGCCGCATATCTAAATTTGATTTCCATATATATTCAATGCGGTTTGATCCTCGATAGTCAGTATGCCGTCGTACTCTGATGATCATCATGGAAGGTCGGAACGTGTCAGTGCGTTGCGGCTGGCGGTAGTTTTGTTATGTTGTTCGACGACTGGTTAAATACAATGGGATTGGTGTTTACTTCAAGCACGCAAACTTGATTTAAAGAAATGCTAACCAATAGTTTAAACGTAACAAACATAACGAAATAGTTTCTACTCAACTATATCTATAAGCCATTATGGTCACCTTAATTATTTTCTTTATCATCATCATAATCATGCACAGCAAATCAAAATTTTTCACTGCCATATAACCAAAGAATAAAAAATACGAAGAATTAGAAAAATACATGACAAAAATAATAATTTTGTCACACAAATAATTAAATGAGAGTAATTTATTAGGAGCAGGATCTAGTTACTAAGACATTACTTACCTAGACAACACACAGTCGCAAGACAAACTAAGCCTCTACACAATACCATTATGCCCAAGACAGATTTTAGGCAAGAAAAAGTCGGAAATAAAGCTTTCTTGTGGTTTTCACCGTATCACGTCATAAACAAAACAACACATTGCAGCAAACTTTCTACAAATAAGATAAGAAATTTACGAAGATGACTCAACTAGAAATCTGCTACAAGATCGCCACTGAGCTTGACACGATACCATATCGCGCAGGTTTTTCAACTAAGAACTATGACCCTATCCTGGCAGACGAGCGCATTCAATAATACCCGATTTGAGTATAGTTAGCTTGAGCTAATTCTGTCATTTAAAAATCTGTCCATTTTGTTTCTCACGTGCATTTGGTGTTTCGATGAGAGAGTAATGCTCCACTAGGCACTTGAATTGAAGGCATACTCGAAACGTGACCGAGCCAACGCAGTTGATGGTGCCTGTAACGATGGCCCCTGTCAGGCCGAGAACGCTCCAATTGTCTTATCTAGGGCTGATGTGAATACAACTGAAAGTCTTCGCAGAAGTGTACGACTTAAGATGAAGTAGTCAGCACAATGCTTGAAACAGCCTTTGAGCCGCAGAAATGAATACGAAATAAAAAATATTTGTATTTTGTTTTACAAAATGGACGCGCTTTATACGAGCAAAATCCTACAAATAAATAATTAAAAACAAAGCATTTGTGTTGAGTTAAATAAAATGGCTAAGTCGGAGTATTGTCTGCACAAATGAACACTTTGGCTGCGGAGTTGGGGATAATTAAGTCTCGGCTGGACGACACACTTATAATAAATACTGCTGGTGTCCGCATAACCGACCAAGCCAATACAGGTGAATTCAACAGCGCCTTAATTGCTTTTCTAACGAGGAGCACATGTTGGCCGATCCAAAAATACGTTCATAGATGCCAATTTTGGTTATTCATTGTTGGTAACCTAAATGTACTCTCCTTCTCAAATTACGGTGGTCGAATGCCTTTAAGCATCTAAAGTCATCAATTTGTAGGAGCAGTCTCTCTAGCGTAGAATGAAACTGCACGCACAGGTGCATTGCACACACGATCTTTAAAGCAGAGTGAAATATTCGCATTTCTCGATAAATAACGAAGTTTGTAGAAAGTTATTCGAGGAGCAGTCTCTCTAGCGTAGAATAAAACTGCATGCACAGGTAAATTGCACACGCGATCTTTAAAGCGGAGTGAAATATTCGCATTTATCGATAAATAACGAAGTTTGTAGAAAGTTATTCGAGGTCTGGAAATTCTCATTCTCGCCTTGTCAGGCATATTACCTGAGTTATTGATAGAATTTTAAAGGTATGGAAACCTGTTAACTACGTCCAGATCTTCACTCTGCAGTCGCAATGTTGGAGAGAGAGAGAGAATTATCTTAAATTTAGACGGTGCGCATTTCATACCGATAGACAGAACAACGACTCTTAATCTATTCAAGGTGGCCTGAGCAGAATCGCAATTCCCGAATAATAATAATAATAATAATAATAATAATAATAATAATAATAATAATAATAATGAGCAATACGATCTACTTTATAAATTATTAAAAACAAAACTACGCAAAATATAGTCTAAAATTCAAATAGGAAACATAATTAAAAAGTTTCTAACGATTATGGTAGTGGGTGGTCTAAAGCAAGAGCGCAATCAATATACATAATAACGATTAACCAGACAGACATTTAAAATGTATCTTCATTACTAAAGGTTGACTTAGCTTAGTCAGCTGTGTTTGTGTTAGAACATAAAGGAGAAACTGCAAGTCTAATTATGAATTAAAATGTCTAAGAGCAGAGTTAATATCGACCAAGGTGATGTCTCAAGGTGGACAAGGGTGGAACAACGGTGTTAATGAACAATTCAAATTATAAAATAAAATACGATCAGTAAACCAATGATGAAATCTATTAAAAAATAAATAAACACCAGACGGATAGATTACAAGGGGTTGTCAAGACTTTATTCAATCAAATAATTGGCTCTGAGGAATTTGATTCGACGCTTGGAAACTCATTAATAAAAACGAGATACAGTTCTTCCTAGGGAATTTAGTTTTGTGAAGTTTCATAAACAAGGCAGTATATTTAGGCTAATTGTGCATGTTCAGAATTCACCAACTTATAAAATATGGAAATTTCGGTGCCATCGAATTCTAAAATACGTTTATTTTTTATATTTAGCACCGAAGAACACATACATTTATTGATATTATTAGTAACTAAAATTTAGTCGAAAATGATGAACTGGCAAGCCTAAATGTGATATCGATGTATAAAAATATTCCGATAGAAGCGGCATTGGAATATACAAAAAGAAAATTTATGTTAAAAAATATTTTAAAAATGAAAAATATTTTTATTTCCTCTCCATATTTCATGTTCAGAAAAGAAAATTTATAAGCGTTTAGAAAACGTTCCTATGTGATAACCATTATCGGTTGCGGTCGCCAACATTTTAATGCTTTATTCGGAACAGTATCAGTTGATGGATATGTCTCTCAGACGTAAATTTTTTGTGAGATTCTAGGACCATATTTTCGTAATTTGGAATCATGGTGATAAGAAGTTGGACAAATTTATTCATTTAGCTAATCAGCTAAGAGAATTTAAAATTAATTTGGAAGGGTTGTTATTTCTGAAAGTAGAAATTGAAACGGAAATGTCAGGTATTAGAAGGAGACATTTATAGGAAAGATATTTACTCAGGTTTCTTTCTCAATTTCTTCTATATCCACCAGTATGGAACTGAGGAATGCATTCTGAAATTCATGTTATTTAGAGGTCTTAAAATAGTGGATTAGAATGTCGAGATAAAGAACTTATGGGATTGAAGGAAATATTCATGACGAGAGTTTATCCTATAAAAGTAATAGATAGGATCATGAAGGAAAAGTTATTTAGTTTAAATGAAAAATAAACAAGGCAAAGCCTGGAACAAAGGAGGCAACTGATGACACTATCAACTAAATACAACATCAGAACAGTACTAAGGTCAAACATATAGTAGTAGACAATAAACTGTCAAACCAGAAGGAAAAAATAGAACCCATGAACACATCAAGGCGATGTGAGACAGCACAAATTAGAAGCTCAGGTATATAAAGGAAAAGATGTTCCCGATAAAGGTATGAAGAGAAGAACACCGAATGGTATGTAACTATGAGCACATTGAAAGGTCAGATCTAGCCAGGAGCTCAACAGAGACGGGCCAACAGATAGACTAGAACGGCTATAAAAGACAGTGCGATATGCAATCACACTAGAGTAACCAGGTCAGATAATCATTGAAATTAAATCTGAAATGATAAGAGAAAAGGACGACTCCAAATGTTATGAGTCAATTGGATCAAATTTAAAGTACAATATTTTTAGTGGATAGTAGACGCCGTGAACAAAACTCCATGCAATTCGTCGCACTCAGTTAGCGTAACCTGGTGTCAGTGGTTCCATATAGCCGATTCCCAGGCACCTCAATCACTTCCGATTTTATTGCACAGGAAGCTGTTGCGTGACAGCGAAGCCTACGGTTTATTATTATGCTTAAAATACTGATGATGAAGTTGAAAGAAAATCGTATCAGTAATCTCATGGAGCTTCTCTTGGAGAGGTTGAACCGGCAGTCTTTTGTCCAGTGTACAAGCTTAGTTTCCGTCCCTCATGTACATTTACATTCATGACAGTTGTTAGAGCTAATGAAAAAAGCCAAGAGACACCCGCCCAGGTAACCACCTTAAATCCGTCGCCACTTTCCACAAGCCACTTGTTAATGCGTGTTTCTAGTTCGTCGAAGTCTGCAGTCGGCGTGACGCGAATATCGAATGTAGCCGATAGTACAGGAGGCACTATGTTCACTTGTAAGCCGCCATTAAGCATAGTCAAGTTAACAGACGTCACATCACCCAGTGTCAGTTCACCACCGGATGCTTCCAGTCGCCGGCGTTCGCAATCACGCAGCTCAAGCATTCTTGGAAAACAGTTAAGAAAAAGAAGACAGAGGTTAACGGAAACAACATATTACTTGGCACTAAGCATGCGTGAGTTTCCACGCACAGACTACCGGTCGATCAACCTAGAACTTATAATAATTTTTATCACCACCCGCGTAACCAATGTTCGTTTAATTATAAAAATGTTCATTTCAATACCACTTCCCCATGTAGTGTGGTGTCTGTTCAGTAATGACAGATTGTGGATGGTTAGTTGGAACTAAATGGATGCCATATGAGGTCCACCTAAAGGAAAAATAGACTAACCAAGTTACATAAGTTAGTATATAACTGAAAATTGTGTGCAGTGTAGTGTGCGGCAGGATAGCTCAGTGGTTAGAGCACCAGATTCCGAAGCAGACGTGCCCAGGTTCGTATCCTGTCCGCGGCAAATTCTGGCCAGTACTTGATGAGTTCCCAACAAGGACGAAACCGGTCTACTGGATGAATTGCCTTTTCTACACTATACAATTCTTAGTTTATTCTGACATATGTAAGTAATTAATGGGTCAGGTGTTTATATCAAGACCGCAACCTTGATTATAATAACCTAGAATGTTTCAAACTGAAAGGTGAATAAACGTTCGAAATTGGACACCACATTAGCGACGCCTCGCACAAACATATTTCTTCAATGATTGCGCACTGCAATCGTCACATTTAGAGTATCCACAGTTTTCTTTCGTGGGTGGTAGATTTGCACGAGCCGTCTCGCAAAGATCCGATTGACACCTCTTTCCAAGTACGCACCGAATTCGTGTTCGTGGTGGCTGAGTGCGGATTTATCCATTTCCACGGAAGACTTCCACATCGTTCATGCTAACCACTGGAAATTAGGTACGATCTAATCTTCACTTCCAGTGGTAAGTATGAGGCGATGTTGAAGCCTTCGGAGGAAAGGTAAAAATTAGCGCCCAACCACTACGAAGACGAACTCGATGTGTACTGCGAAATGCGGACCAATCGCATCTTTGCGAAACTGATAGTGCAAATCTAGCACCCACGAAAGAAAACCGTAGATACTCTTAACTGATCGCAAATTGCAATTAAAATAGTTGTCAAATGCAAAAACAAAAATGAACTATAGATGTTTACTGAGTTTCGAAATAAAAAGAAAGACAATGTACGGGCGGTGAATTTCAATTAAATTTGATGTTTATAAGTCAACATCGTCGTACTTATTTCTCTCTCTCTCTCAACCCAGTTTCAATGTTCTGTGTTTTCTTTTCGAAAGCAGATTAAGATGATAGTGCGTCGACATCTGACGAGCACGTTAATAAGAAATATTCATTTTGTTCGCCATGATTGTTTTTTTTAAATTTTTGTCCATGAGAAAAATAACTTCACTTTGATACAGCTCTTAAACGATAGAAATTAACGAAAAGTAAAATATAATGTCAGTGCTCAACTAAAAGAAAACTTTCAACTTCATCAATGAAGTGGTTAGTTCGCAAGAAAATAAATTACTCGGACACAATTTCCTTATTACCTGATCTGCGTTTTGACTAACGCAGCTTTCATTGTTCCAGTAATTTTCTTTCATCAAGATATTTCGGCCTAGCTTACCGTAGGCCTTCATCAGTTGCATTTCACGAAACAAATGAAGCAAGTGTGTTATTTCCTCTAGTCATAATATTTATATACCTCAGACTGACCTTTCATTAGATATTCGCCTATCACACATATGTATGTGTGTGTACATTTTCATAACCGTTGATTTCATCTAACTAATTTCGACCAGAGTGGCTGGATAATAATTTATCAATTGCATGCAATAACTATTCGTTTTTTTAACACACTCAATGTAAATGACGTAACTGAGATGGGGGAGACCCATAATTCAGAAACACTCGTCATAAAAACATGCCATGAGTGATTAAACCAGAAGTCCGAAAGACTAATGCACATGTTAAATTACAATTCAAACCACTAGGTTGTACTCAAGATAGAGAAGTTAATAACAGTTATTGGCGCACGCCACGCATGTCCATGTGTATGTGTATGCATAACTAAAAAACTTGGTTAAATTATTTTATTTTGATACACATGTACGTACATCTAAATGAAACTGCAGTCAATAGGCATTAATTTAACCTTTGCACGCGTCAGACAAATTTTTACTTATTAGAATATTTCCAATGGGTAGGGTAGGGGTGTAAAACAGAAAATTAAGGTTGAAATCACTATTTCTTTTAAAATCAAATGAAAAGTTAGAGATGAAATTAATTGGTTATTCATTTATTGAATAAAAGCCCACTAATTAGTCAATCTTAATCTGATGTTCTTAATCTTTTACTGGAGCTAGCTTTAGTTACCAATTCATGCAATCGCCTTTTTCTTCCACTAGCTAGTGCAGTATTCCAAATCGGACCTAAAGATTTTTCAACAGCTGTTTCATTCATAATATTATCTCTAGATTTAATTTCTATAGATTCCATAATCAATCTCGTCATCCTATTACGACTACATATTGCTATGCGTTTGCATTCCTCCCAGTCGATAGTATGCCCAGTCTCCACTACATGACGAGCAAGATCAGATTTAGCAATATGTCCATATTTACACGCAGTTTTATGTTCACCTCTTCTTACTTTGATTGGACGCATGGTTTCACCAACATACTTGAGACTGCAATCATTGCATGGGATCTCATACACTCCTGAAGTGTCTAAGGGTTCAATCTTTTCTTTTTGTTTAGGGAGTATATTGCCTGGTGTAAGGGGCTGTTTTAAAACGGTCCTTATATTGTATTTTAAAGCTATTGATTTCACTTTCCTACTTAATATAGAGTCCGGTAATACCATGACCTTCCGCTCTTCCTTATCCTTATCCGCTTTTGTGTATCTCAAACTAGGATTAAATTTCTTCACCATGTCCCTCATTGTTGTATCTATTAAATGAGGAGGGTAACCAAGTTTTTTAGTTATGCATACAAATACACATGGACATGCGTGGCGTGCGCCAATAACTGTTATTAACTTCTCTATCTTGAGTACAACCTAGTGGTTTGAATTGTAATTTAACATGTGCATTAGTCTTTCGGACTTCTGGTTTAATCACTCATGGCATGTTTTTATGAAGAGTGTTTCTGAATTATGGGTCTCCCCCATCTCAGTTACGTCATTTACATTGAGTGTGTTAAAAAAACGAAATTAGTTAGATGAAAACAACGGTTATGAAAATGTACACACACACACACATATGTGTGATACGCGAATATCTAATGAAAGGTCAGTCTGAGGTATATAAATATTATGACTAGAGGAAATAACACACTTGATTCTTTTGTTTCGTGAAATGCAACTGATGAAGGCCTACGGTAAGCTTGGCCGAAATATCTTGATGAAAGAAAATTACTGGAACAATGAAAGCTGCGTTAGTCAAAACGCAAATCAGGTAATTACAATTATTCCAGGTGCGCATCAATGCAACTCCTTCAAGAAACAATTTCCTTATTATTGTCAATTCTTTTAGTATGTATGTAGTGCCTACAGTTTAAACGAAAGTCGTGGCTAACAAAATGTGCAATCCTACATACGCAAAAGTATTGTTCATAATGGTTACCAATTACCTGTTATATAGCATATTCTTTCAATTTTTATATCCGAGGCATAACTTACCAAATAGAAAACTGGTTCATATAAAAGTATGTATTAGGTGTTGCGAACCAAGTAACAAATTAGTTCAGTTGTGACCAGAAGGATAAACCAAAGACAGCATGAATGGAAAGTATAATCTCATGCACATTCGTTTCGTGCTTACTGGCGACTCATCAGTAGGAGCCGGTATTACGCCCTTTAACCATTATATATTTGGGTGAGGAATGTGGGATAATAGGACGATACATTCCTCACCCAAATATATAGTGGTTAAAGGGCGTAATACCGGCTCCTACTGATGAGTCGCCAGTAAGCACGAAACGAATGTGCATGAGATTATACTTTCTGTTCATGCTGTCTTTGGTTTATCTTTCTGGTCACAACTGAAGTAATTTGTTACTAGGTTTGCAATACTTAATACTAATAATTTTACTGGCGTCCATCAGTATGAGTCGGTATTAAGCATCACATTCTTTATATTATTGGTAGGGCGATGTATGAAACATGTGCTAAACGTATAACAGAAATATTAGTCAATTTCGAGATGCTACATCTACTCAATCTCCAAAAGAATGATGCCAGTTACAATCAGATTTAAGCGCACACTCTATGGTATATATATATATATATTATATATATATATAGAGAGAGAGAGAGAGAACAAAAAGGATTCTGTAAACTGAACCAATATCGACATTTCGCATTTCTTTGATTACCGTGCAATCCTTGAAAAACATGTTGCGCGACAGTGAATCGATTAGTTATCTGTTCCTTGTTTGCGTCCACGGTCTTCAATTTGACTCAGAATACTTCGATTTACGGTTTCGACGCCTTTTTCGACAGGAAGCACATCCAAAAATCAATTTGACAATTAATAAGTCAAGTATTTTTTGAAATTTTGTTGCGGTGTGTACGCTTCAATCATTCCAATGCCGCGTTTTGCGTACGCGGGTAATAGCTGTACACGGGTAGTTACACAAAGATCCGATTGATCACAATTTCCAATTTTGTTTTGTCTTTGATCGGGTTGACTTCTTCTTTGTTCAAATGGAAATGCGGTTCTATCACATAGCCAGTAAACAAAGATGTGATAGAACCGCATTTCCAGTTGAACAAATAAGAAGTCAACCCGATCAAAGACAAAACAAAATTGGAAATTGGAAAAATTAATAAGTCCGGTGGTAAATTTAGTTTATACCGCTTCGTTTATACTGAGTCGTCAGTATGTGTTATTAAATCACTGTAGTTTCATTTCGTTTTTAGTGTACGCATGCAGACACATACATGACACACACTTACCTTGTGAAAAGACAGGTATGCTTAAGAGATCTAGCAATTAGTGTAAAAGAAACAGTTAAAAATAAATTACCACCACTTGCCTTATTGATTGTCAAATTGTTTGTGGAATGTGCTTTCAATCGTGCAATAAGCTCATTACATAATTAATATTCAAGTGCTTTGAAACGCGAACAGCTAACAAATCGGTTCATACAGTTCTAATTTAAATTTTCAGATTACACTAAGAAGAAATTATAATGTATAAGTATGCGGCTCCCAGCCCAATTAGTCTCGTTTACAATGTTACTTCACTGAAATGTTAGCTATATAACAACGCAACGACATGGAGGCGTAGAAGTTTTTTAAATAATCAGATATTTAATATATGGAGATCTGATGAAAATGCTAGCTGTCTTTAATTGCGTTGTGTAAACACGCTCTATTAATTTTTTTTTAATTCTTAATTTCTCAACCGTTTTAGGAATCAACTATGTCAGCTAAATGCTTTAAGCCCTTGAAATAATCAATTAATCTGTTGAATCTTCGCGATTCGCGTTCGTGGGTTGACGATTTTCACTATCAGGTTCGCAATAATCCGATTGATCCCCATTTCCTAGTACGCAAACATTCAATAAATCAATCAACACCAAGTTAGAAGACCCTGCGAGTATAATGTATTGGAAATCAGTAATTCATCTCTCATCCAATTTAGTCTCGCATACATTGTACTTGGCTTAAATATAGGCTGCAACTTGTCTATGCGTTTGGAAACACAAATTTTCTGCCGCCGTTGCCACAATAATATTGGCTATTACGTTAAATATTTAAATTAAGCTTCAGAGCATAGCATAAATACTTTTCGATGTTGTTGAATTTTCGGTTTAAAGATACTAAACCAACCACTTTTTCAGAAGTCCGCTTATTTAAATAATTTCAGACAAGTGTTAAAACATTTAAACTACAATTGATTGCGCGTGTGGGGGTAATAATTCTTTAAATCAAGTTTGAAGTAAACACCAATCCCATTGTATTTAACCAGTCGTCGGACAACATAGCAAAACTACCGCCAGTCGTGCAACGTATGCCAGACCACTAGAGGTGAGAGACGCATATCTAAATTTGCTTTCCATATGTATATGCAATGCGGCTGGATCCTCGCTAGTCAGTTTTCCGTCGTACTCTGATGATGATCCTCGTGGAAGGTCGAAACGCGTCATTGCGTTGCGGCTGGCGGTGGTTTTGCTATGTTAGTATGTATTAGGTTTTGCGAACCTAGTAACAAATTAGTTCAGTTGTGACCAGAAGGATAAACCAAAGGCAGCATGAACGGAAAGTATAATCTCATGCACATTCGTTTCGTGCTTACTGGCGACTCATCAGTAGGAGCCGGTATTACGCCCTTTAACCACTATATATTTGGTAGAAGAATGTGGAATAATAGGACGGTACAATCTCCTAGACGAATGTGTAAACCTGTAATAGTGAAGCTAACATAATCTGAAGTCAACGACAATACGACTTCAATGCTAACTCACACTATATAATATATATACCGAGTCTGTAAAGGATACTAACACTATGGCTATTGTGTTAGTAACTGATACCTTTTTTGAAATCGATGAGTACCGGATACTAACACTATGGTTTCCGAGTCGGTACATGATACCAACCTGATGGATATAAATTTATGCTAAAGTTCACCCAAAATGAGAATTACAACAATTTCCGAACACCTGTTACTCCAGTTAAACCATACACTCTGGCCTTCATCGATATCAGTTATCACATTTCGCGGTAAGCATGACATCATTCAATTCAATATATTACAGTTAAATACTGTTTGTTGCGAAGAACTAATATATATGCAAGTATGTATTAGGTTTTGCGAACCTAGTAACAAATTAGTTCAGTTGTGACCAGAAGGATAAACCAAAGGCAGCATGAACGGAAAGTATAATCTCATGCACATTCGTTTCGTGCTTACTGGCGACTCATCAGTAGGAGCCGGTATTACGCCCTTTAACCACTATATATTTGGTAGAAGAATGTGGAATAATAGGACGGTACAATCTCCTAGACGAATGTGTAAACCTGTAATAGTGAAGCTAACATAATCTAAAGTCAACGACAATACGACTTCAATGCTAACTCACACTATATAATATATATACCGAGTCTGTAAAGGATACTAACACTATGGCCATTGTGTTAGTAACTGATACCTTTTTTGAAATCGATGAGTACCGGATACTAACACTATGGTTTCCGAGTCGGTACATGACACCAACCTGATGGATATAAATTTATGCTAAAGTTCACCCAAAATGAGAATTACAACAATTTCCGAACACCTGTTACTCCAGTTAAACCATACACTCTGGCCTTCATCGATATCAGTTATCACATTTCGCGGTAAGCATGACATCATTCAATTCAATATATTACAGTTAAATACTGTTTGTTGCGAAGAACTAATATATATGCAAGTATGTATTAGGTTTTGCGAACCTAGTAACAAATTAGTTCAGTTGTGACCAGAAGGATAAACCAAAGGCAGCATGAACGGAAAGTATAATCTCATGCACATTCGTTTCGTGCTTACTGGCGACTCATCAGTAGGAGCCGGTATTACGCCCTTTAACCACTATATATTTGGTAGAAGAATGTGGAATAATAGGACGGTACAATCTCCTAGACGAATGTGTAAACCTGTAATAGTGAAGCTAACATAATCTGAAGTCAACGACAATACGACTTCAATGCTAACTCACACTATATAATATATATACCGAGTCTGTAAAGGATACTAACACTATGGCCATTGTGTTAGTAACTGATACCTTTTTTGAAATCGATGAGTACCGGATACTAACACTATGGTTTCCGAGTCGGTACATGACACCAACCTGATGGATATAAATTTATGCTAAAGTTCACCCAAATTGAGAATTACAACAATTTCCGAACACCTGTTACTCCAGTTAAACCATACACTCTGGCCTTCATCGATATCAGTTATCACATTTCGCGGTAAGCATGACATCATTCAATTCAATATATTACAGTTAAATACTGTTTGTTGCGAAGAACTAATATATATGCAAGTATGTATTAGGTGTTGCGAACCTAGTAACAAATTAGTTCAGTTGTGACCAGAAGGATAAACCAAAGGCAGCATGAACGGAAAGTATAATCTCATGCACATTCGTTTCGTGCTTACTGGCGACTCATCAGTAGGAGCCGGTATTACGCCCTTTAACCACTATATATTTGGTAGAAGAATGTGGAATAATAGGACGGTACAATCTCCTAGACGAATGTGTAAACCTGTAATAGTGAAGCTAACATAATCTAAAGTCAACGACAATACGACTTCAATGCTAACTCACACTATATAATATATATACCGAGTCTGTAAAGGATACTAACACTATGGCTATTGTGTTAGTAACTGATACCTTTTTTGAAATCGATGAGTACCGGATACTAACACTATGGTTTCCGAGTCGGTACATGATACCAACCTGATGGATATAAATTTATGCTAAAGTTCACCCAAAATGAGAATTACAACAATTTCCGAACACCTGTTACTCCAGTTAAACCATACACTCTGGCCTTCATCGATATCAGTTATCACATTTCGCGGTAAGCATGACATCATTCAATTCAATATATTACAGTTAAATACTGTTTTGTTGCGAAGAACTAATATATATGCAAGTATGTATTAGGTTTTGCGAACCTAGTAACAAATTAGTTCAGTTGTGACCAGAAGGATAAACCAAAGGCAGCATGAACGGAAAGTATAATCTCATGCACATTCGTTTCGTGCTTACTGGCGACTCATCAGTAGGAGCCGGTATTACGCCCCTTAACCACTATATATTTGGTAGAAGAATGTGGAATAATAGGACGGTACAATCTCCTAGACGAATGTGTAAACCTCTAATAGTGAAGCTAACATAATCTGAAGTCAACGACAATACGACTTCAATGCTAACTCACACTATATAATATATATACGGAGTCTGTAAAGGATACTAACACTATGGCCATTGTGTTAGTAACTGATACCTTTTTTGAAATCGATGAGTACCGGATACTAACACTATGGTTTCCGAGTCGGTACATGATACCAACCTGATGGATATGAATTTATGCTAAAGTTCACCCAAATTGAGAATTACAACAATTTCCGAACACCTGTTACTCCAGTTAAACCATGCACTCTGGCCTTCATCGATATCAGTTATCACATTTCGCGGTAAGCATGACATCATTCAATTCAATATATTACGGTGAAATACTGTTTTGTTGCGAAGAACTAATATATATGCAAGTATGTATTAGGTTTTGCGAACCTAGTAACAAATTAGTTCAGTTGTGACCAGAAGGATAAACCAAAGGCAGCATGAACGGAAAGTATAATCCCATGCACATTCGTTTCGTGCTAACTGGCGACTCATCAGTAGGAGCCGGTATTACGCCCTTTAACCACTATATATTTGGTAGAAGAATGTGGAATAATAGGACAGTACAATCTCCTAGACGAATGTGTAAACCTGTAATAGTGAAGCTAACATAATCTGAAGTCAACGACAATACGGCTTCAATGCTAACTCACACTATATAATATATATACCGAGTCTGTAAAGGATACTAACACTATGGCTATTGTGTTAGTAACTGATACCTTTTTTTTGAAATCGATGGGTACCGGATACTAACACTATGGTTTCCGAGTCGGTACATGATACCAACCTGATGGATATAAATTTATGCTAAGTTCACCCAAATTGAGAATTACAACAATTTCCGAACACCTGTTACTCCAGTTAAACCATACACTCTGGCCTTCATCGATATCAGTTATCACATTTCGCGGTAAGCATGACATCATTCAATTCAATATATTACAGTTAAATACTGTTTGTTGCGAAGAACTAATATATATGCAAGTATGTATTCGGTTTTGCGAACCTAGTAACAAATTAGTTCAGTTGTGACCAGAAGGATAAACCAAAGGCAGCATGAACGGAAAGTATAATCTCATGCACATTCGTTTCGTGCTTACTGGCGACTCATCAGTAGGAGCCGGTATTACGCCCTTTAACCACTATATATTTGGTAGAAGAATGTGGAATAATGGGACGGTACAATCTCCTAGACGAATGTGTAAACCTGTAATAGTGAAGCTAACATAATCTAAAGTCAACGACAATACGACTTCAATGCTAACTCACACTATATAATATATATACCGAGTCTGTAAGGGATACTAACACTATGGCCATTGTGTTAGTAACTGATACCTTTTTTGAAAACGATGAGTACCGGATGCTAACACTATGGTTTCCGAGTCGGTACATGATACCAACCTGATGGATATAAATTTATGCTAAAGTTCACCCAAATTGAAAATTACAACAATTTCCGAACACCTGTTACTCCAGTTAAACCATACACTCTGGCCTTCATCGATACCAGTTATCACATTTCGCGGTAAGCATGACATCATTCAATTCAATATATTACAGTTAAATACTGTTTTGTTGCGAAGAACTAATATATATGCAAGTATGTATTAGGTTTTGCGAACCTAGTAACAAATTAGTTCAGTTGTGACCAGAAGGATAAACCAAAGGCAGCGTGAACGGAAAGTATAATCTCATGCACATTCGTTTCGTGCTTACTGGCGACTCATCAGTAGAGCCGGTATTACGCCCTTTAACCACTATATATTTGGTAGAAGAATGTGGAATAATAGGACGGTACAATCTCCTAGACGAATGTGTAAACCTGTAATAGTGAAGCTAACATAATCTGAAGTCAACGACAATACGACTTCAATGCTAACTCACGCTATATAATATATATACCGAGTCTGTAAAGGATACTAACACTATGGCCATTGTGTTAGTAACTGATACCTTTTGAAATCGATGAGTACCGGATACTAACACTATGGTTTCCGAGTCGGTACATGATACCAACCTGATGGATATAAATTTATGCTAAAGTTCACCCAAATTGAGAATTACAACAATTTCCGAACACCTGTTACTCCAGTTAAACCATACACTCTGGCCTTCATCGATATCAGTTATCACATTTCGCGGTAAGCATGACATCATTCAATTCAATATATTACAGTTAAATACTGTTTGTTGCGAAGAACTAATATATATGCAAGTATGTATTAGGTTTTGCGAACCTAGTAACAAATTAGTTCAGTTGTGACCAGAAGGATAAACCAAAGGCAGCATGAACGGAAAGTATAATCTCATGCACATTCGTTTCGTGCTTCCTGGCGACTCATCAGTAGGAACCGGTATTACGCCCTTTAACCACTATATATTTGGCCGAAGAATGTGGAATAATAGGACAGTACAATCTCCTAGACGAATGTGTAAACCTGCAATAGTGAAGCTAACAACATCTAAAGTCAACGACAGTGCGACTTCAACGCTAACGCACACTATATAATATATATACCGAGTCTGTAAAGGATACTAACACTATGGCTATTGTGTTAGTAACTGATACCTATTTTGAAATCGATGAGTACCAGATACTAACACTATGGTTTCCGAGTCGGTACATGATACCAACCTGGTGGATATAAATTTATGCTAAAGTTCACTCAAATTGAGAATTACAACAATTTCCGAACACCTGTTACTCCAGTTAAACCATACACTCTGGCCTTCATCGATATCAGTTATCACATTTCGCGGTAAGCGTGACATCATTCAATTTAATATATTACAGTTAAAGACTGTTTGTTGCGAAGAACTAATATATATGCAAGTATGTATTAGGTTTTGCGAACCTAGTAACAAATTAGTTCAGTTGTGACCAAGAAGGAAAAACCAAAGGCAGCATGAACGGAAAGTATAATCTCATGCACATTCGTTTCGTGCTTACTGGCGACTCATCAGTAGGAGCCGGTATTACGCCCTTTAACCACTATATGTTTGGTAGAAGAATGTGGAATAATAGGACGGTACAATCTCCTAGACGAATGTGTAAACCTGTAATAGTGAAGCTAACATAATCTAGAGTCAACGACAATACGACTTCAATGCTAACTCACACTATATAATATATATACAGAGTCTGTAAAGGATACTAACACTATGGCTATTGTGTTAGTAACTGATACCTTTTTTGAAATCGATGAGTACCGGATACTAACACTATGGTTTCCGAGTCGGTACATGATACCAACCTGATGGATATAAATTTATGCTAAAGTTCACCCAAAATTGAGAATTACAACAATTTCCGAACACCTGTTACTCCAGTTAAACCATACACTCTGGCCTTCATCGATATCAGTTATCACATTTCGCGGTAAGCATGACATCATTCAATTCAATATATTACAGTTAAATACTGTTTGTTGCGAAGAACTAATATATATGCAAGTATGTATTAGGTTTTGCGAACCTAGTAACAAATTAGTTCAGTTGTGACCAGAAGGATAAACCAAAGGCAGCATGAACGGAAAGTATAATCTCATGCACATTCGTTTCGTGCTTACTGGCGACTCATCAGTAGGAGCCGGTATTACGCCCTTTAACCACTATATATTTGGTAGAAGAATGTGGAATAATAGGACGGTACAATCTCCTAGACGAATGTGTAAACCTGTAATAGTGAAGCTAACATAATCTGAAGTCAACGACAATACGACTTCAATGCTAACTCACACTATATAATATATATACGGAGTCTGTAAAGGATACTAACACTATGGCTATTGTGTTAGTAACTGATACCTTTTTTGAAATCGATGAGTACCGGATACTAACACTATGGTTTCCGAGTCGGTACATGACACCAACCTGATGGATATAAATTTATGCTAAAGTTCACCCGAAATGAGAATTACAACAATTTCCGAACACCTGTTACTCCAGTTAAACCATACACTCTGGCCTTCATCGATACCAGTTATCACATTTCGCGGTAAGCATGACATCATTCAATTCAATATATTACAGTTAAATACTGTTTGTTGCGAAGAACTAATATATATGCAAGTATGTATTAGGTTTTGCGAACCTAGTAACAAATTAGTTCAGTTGTGACCAGAGGGATAAACCAAAGGCAGCATGAACGGAAAGTATAATCTCATGCACATTCGTTTCGTGCTTACTGGCGACTCATCAGTAGGAGCCGGTATGACGCCCTTTAACCACTATAAAATTGCTCAGAAGAATGTGGAATAATAGGACGGTACAATCTCCTAGACGAATGTGTAAACCTGCAATAGTGAAGCTAACATAATCTAAAGTCAACGACAATACGACTTCAATGCTAACTCACACTATATAATATATATACCGAGTCTGTAAAGGATACTAACACTATGGCTATTGTGTTAGTAACTGATACCTTTATTGAAATCGATGAGTACCGGATACTAACACTATGGTTTCCGAGTCGGTACATGATACCAACCTGATGGATATAAATTTATGCTAAAGTTCACCCAAATTGCGAATAACAACAATTTCCGAACACCTGTTACTCCAGTTAAACCATACACTCTGGCCTTCATCGATATCAGTTATCACATTTCGCGGTAAGCATGACATCATTCATATTCAATATATTACAGTTAAATACTGTTTGTTGCGAAGAACTAATATATATGCAAGTATGTATTAGGTTTTGCGAACCTAGTAACAAATTAGTTCAGTTGTGACCAGAAGGATAAACCAAAGGCAGCATGAACGGAAAGTATAATCTCATGCACATTCGTTTCGTGCTTACTGGCGACTCATCAGTAGGAGCCGGTGTTACGCCCTTTAACCACTATATATTTGGTAGAAGAATGTGGAATAATGGGACGGTACAATCTCCTAGACGAATGTGTAAGCCGGTAATAGTAAAGCTAACATAATCTAAAGTCAACGACAATACGACTTCAATGCTAACTCACACTATATAATATATATACCGAGTCTGTAAAGGATACTAACACTATGGCCATTATGTTAGTAACTGATACCTTTTTTGAAATCGATGAGTACCGGATACTAACACTATGGTTTCCGAGTCGGTACATGATACCAACCTGATGGATATAAATTTATGCTAAAGTTCACCCAAATTGAGAATTACAACAATTTCCGAACACCTGTTACTCCAGTTAAACCATACACTCTGGCCTTCATCGATATCTGGTATCACATTTCGCGGTAAGCATGACATCATTCAATTCAATATATTACAGTTAAATACTGTTTGTTGCAGAGAGCTAATATATATGGAAGTATGTATTAGGTGTTGCGAACCTAGTAACAAATTAGTTCAGTTGTGGCCAGAAGGATAAACCAAAGGCAGCATGAACGGAAAGTATAATCTCATGCACATTCGTTTCGTGCTTACTGGCGACTCATCAGTAGGAGCCGGTATTACACCCTTTAACCACTATATATTTGGTAGAAGAATGTGGAATAATAGGACGGTACAATCTCCTAGACGAATGTGTAAACCTGTAATAGAGAAGCTAACATAATCTGAAGTCAACGACAATACGACTTCAATGCTAACTCACACTATATAATAGATATACGGAGTCTGTAAAGGATACTAACATTATGGCCATTGTGTTAGTAACTGATACCTTTTTTGAAATCGATGAGTACCGGATAATAACACTGTGGTTTCCGAGTCGATACATGATACCAACCTGATGGATATAAATTTATGCTAAAGTTCACCCAAATTGAGAATTACAACAATTTCCGAACTCCTGTTACTCCAGTTAAACCATACACTCTGGCCTTCATCGATATCAGTTATCACATTTCGCGGTAAGCTTGACATCATTCATTTCAATATATTACAGTTAAATACTGTTTGTTGCGAAGTACTAATATATATGCAAGTATGTATTAGGTTTTGCGAACCTAGTAACAAATTAGTTCAGTTGTGACCAGAAGGATAAACCAGAGGCAGCATGAACGGAAAGTATAATCTCATGCACATTCGTTTCGTGCTTACTGGCGACTCATCAGTAGGAGCCGGTATTACGCCCTTTAACCACTATATATTTGTACCGTCCTATTATTCCACATTCTTCTACCAAATATATAGTGGTTAAAGGGCGTAATACCGGCTCCTACTGATGAGTCGCCAGTGAGCACGAAACGAATGTGCATGAGATTATACTTTCTGTTCATGCTGCCTTTGGTTTCTCCTTCTGGTCACAACTGAACTAATTTGTTACTAGGTTCGCAAAACCTAATACATACTCGCATATATATTAGTTCTTCGCAACAAACAGTATTTAACTGTAATATATTGAATTGAATGATGTCATGCTTACCGCGAAATGTGATAACTGATATCGATGAAGGCCAGAGTGTATGGTTTAACAGGAGTAACAGGTGTTCGGAAATTGTTGTAATTCTCAATTTGGGTGAACTTTAGCATAAATTTATATCCATCAGGTTGGTATCATGTACCGACTCGGAAACCATAGTGTTAGTATCCGGTACTCATCGATTTCAAAAAAGGTATCAGTTACTAACACAATAGCCATAGTGTTAGTATCCTTTACAGACTCGGTATATATATTATATAGTGTGAGTTAGCATTGAAGTCGTATTGTCGTTGACTTTAGATTATGTTAGCTTCACTATTACAGGTTTACACATTCGTCTAGGAGATTGTACCGTCCTATTATTCCACATTCTTCTACCAAATATATAGTGGTTAAAGGGCGTAATACCGGCTCCTACTGATGAGTCGCCAGTAAGCACGAAACGAATGTGCATGAGATTATACTTTCCGTTCATGCTGCCTTTGGTTTATCCTTCTGGTCACAACTGAACTAATTTGTTACTAGGTTCGCAAAACCTAATACATACTTGCATATATATTAGTTCTTCGCAACAAACAGTATTTAACTGTAATATATTGAATTGAATGATGTCATGCTTACCGCGAAATGTGATAACTGATATCGATGAAGGCCAGAGTGTATGGTTTAACTGGAGTAACAGGTGTTCGGAAATTGTTGTAATTCTCAATTTGGGTGAACTTTAGCATAAATTTATATCCATCAGGTTGGTATCATGTACCGACTCGGAAACCATAGTGTTAGTATCCGGTACTCATCGATTTCAAAAAAGGTATCAGTTACTAACACAATAGCCATAGTGTTAGTATCCTTTACAGACTCGGTATATATATTATATAGTGTGAGTT
>JAQBSW010006911.1:0-44945 GCA_029291075.1 Eudiplozoon nipponicum
TAAGACTAAAAGAGATTGTTCCTAAAATCACAGCTAAGAGAAATATTGTTTAAGGACAGAGTTAGAATATTTGACCTTAAAAAGCACAGCGTTTGTAAAAATTGACCTTCGTTGGGTTGTAACACGGAGCCGCGTGTTACATACACCCCCCCCGACAGTGAAAATTAGTGCACAATGAAGGGGACTAACCTTACAGGAAGTGTTATTGCTCTGCCATACCGTGTAAAGACTGATTTTGGCTCTGTCAACACTGATACTGGCTCCTCTATTTCTCGCGTTCTTGGACGGATGGTTAGGTCGAAGTGTTCGAGAAAGTCACGTCCAATGATGTTTCATGTCGTGTTGTCGATGATGAACGGATATTTGAGACATCATTTTGAGTTGGAGAACGAGATTGTGTGTACTCGTACCCCAAACGTCGCTAAGTTGGAGCCATTCGCGCAGGTCAGACTGTTGGTGTCGACTGGGTGGGTTTGTTCGAGATAATTGTGGCGTAGTGAGCTTACATCTGATCCAGTGTCTATGACAATTCATTCACCAGAGATTGCGTCACGGATGAGAAAGTATGTTGATAGTGGCAACCGGCGATGAGATTGATTGTTGGCATTTGGGCGTTTGAAGCATGACTTAATTGGAGCCGTCGCTGTAAAGACAATAGTTTATCACCCAGCGCAACGTGCTTCGAGCTATCAGACGGAGCGGGCTGGAACAATCTTAAAGTTTCAGCTTGCCGCCGAGGGAGGGCTGGTCTCACCCGTTCTTGAACCGGCGGATCCTCCTGAGTTGTTGAGGGTGACCGCGCCCATTTGAACGTCGCGTCTGTGTGCAGGTATGTGCAGACGTTTCCGAGGCAATAACGTGTGTAGTGGCCTTCATTGAAAGTGCTTGAATTTCTCAAAATCTAGCTGTTTATTAATTCCTTACTGGCTGTGAGTTCGACGAACCGGGGCACCATTTATGTAGGGGTACTTTTCGCTGTTGCTATCTCGTTCCTGATTTTGTACCCCTACTACATATCAATGGTGGTTATTATTATTACCCGTGCGTCTAATCAGTCTCTGATCATTTTCGGTTGGTTGATGCGAGAAGGCAAAAACATCTGGTAATACATATATTTTACACAATATCGCAATTAGAAATATAATTCACAGATAGTCCAATTTGACCATGTGTTGGTCGGCAAGAAAAAAACAGATTTTAACATAAAATTATATCTTAACAGTTAAACTAAATTGTCCGTCTTCTAGACGGCCAGAATTAAAATGATTTATGTCTATAAAGCGAAATGTTTAGCACAAATGTCTGGATTGGCATGAATATAGTCATATGATTTATAATACATGATAATATGAACATAGTAAAATGATTTATGTTTATAAAGTAAAATGTTTTATACACAAGTGGTTATTGTTACACAAATGTCTGGATAGAATTATATTTATACCATCGATTTAAAACATATGAAGATATGTAAAAAGTCATCGTTAAAAGCTGTCACTAAAATGAAGGAGAAAGCCCCATAAAGACTTCAATGACCAAAAACTCACGAATATTTAGTTCATGTCATTATTATAATCTATTATTCTCTGAAATTCTGAATGGCACAATTAACTGACAACAGTAAAAATTGTTAAAATTCCAACTGAGCGGAATAAATCCGCAGCGGCACAATAGTCCACCGCGTGATCCTCGCGGATCGCGCGCGGTTCTGTCTATTTATAAAAACACTATTAATTACAATTAAAATTGCAGTTCAATAAATATCGATTGAAACTGCTTGAGACTAAAAGAGATTGTTCCTAAAATCACAGCTAAGAGAAATATTGTTTAAGGACACAGTTAGAATATTTCACCTTAAAGAGCACAGCGTTTGTAAAAATCGACCTTCGTTGGGTTGTAACACGGAGCCGCGTGTTACACTACACATCAACTAATTCGCCAATTGTGAAAACTTAACCTTCACATCTCTCACTCTTACGCAATTTAGCGAATTTTTTGGCCGATTATATCCAACAGCATGTAGAGATGTTTTATTCCATATGTGAAAGAGAGACATAGTGTATACAAATTTGTAAAGCAATAACCGTTTCACTCAGGAGTCAGGCAGTGACGCAGCATACAATATAAGTTAAATTGCTAATCTGCGGCTTCGACTTCAATTCTATTCTTTTGAAATCTGATAATTGTCTTTTAATGATTGCGTTAGACTGATCATGGAATTCATGGAACTGCCGCTCGATTTCTTTTTCTTTAGCTTCATGTTACTTTTGTCGAGCTTCTAGTTTGTTAAATTGATTTTCTGAAATTTTCACAGAATCTTTTTAATTTTCCTGAAGTAAAAGTAGCTCAAAAATGATTGTTTTTCTCAGTTTTGGTGTAACTCAGGTTTCTGCAAAAATATTTTGTCGGTGACCACTTTGGGCTTGTAATGTATTATTTGACGCCTTGGGGAATTTCGAATAGGCAGACGTAAAATTATCAATTGAGAAGCATATGGTAGCTGCATTCTGATACATAATAACGGTTTAGGCGATAACTTTCCTTGGAAGATTTTCTACATCAGTATGATTACCCAGCAAGATTCAAATCGATAAACTTGATGCATTTGCACGCGCCATACCATGAAAAGTTTAGTTTATTTTAGCATGAAATATGCAGTTTTCCTGATATAATGCTAAAATTCAATGTAACGTCTCCAGTTGTTTTGAATATTTTCTATGTTGACGGAACGAAACAGCTTATATTAAATTGAAATCTCATAGAAAATAAAATTGTAATATTTTTGTTCAATATTACTTGAAGATGTGGCATGTACTCTGACCTTTATTAATATTTCAGGGGTGTCAGAGATGATGGCATATTTCTTAAATTGCAGTGTAACTTAAAACTAGTTGCATAGCATGGCTTGGATTACGAACTATTAGAGTCGCAAAAATCAAAAGAATATTAAACATGGTTTAAACAGCAACTTCAGAAATTCCGGAATGTACACGATGGATGCCTAAAAGCATGAATATCGGTATAATTAAAAAATTGATTTTTAAATCGCAATTCTGTTGGCTTTTTCTGGCAAACTGTGTAATATATATTCTCGCTATATTATTTTGAAGCAATATCGCTTCCACTAATGGCCTTATTTCTAACGTATAATGTAATAAGACAGGAGATTAATGCAATTCATAGGCAAAAGTAATGCTGTGGAACAGTCAAATAAATTGATGACACATTAAATCATAAATGATGCTGTAGTACGTGCAGCAATGAGCAATCTCGGGGTATTCAACTAGTGGTCTGAACTATTGTCAGTCAGAGCTACGAACGCGTTTTCAACTTCAACGAACATCATCGGAGACCGACGGCAAAATGACTCACAAGATTCATACCACAGTATATATATGACATGCAAACTAGCTATTCGGCTCTCGCCTCTAATAGTCTTGTATACATTATTCTTGACTAGAGATATTGGTTGAAAAAATTCTATGCGGTCGTAAACATGGACATTTTTGAAGCTTTTGCAATCAATGTCCGAAAAATAATATAACTGCTCCAAAACCTGTTTATAATTGTGACACGTTTTTATCGGCGTACTCGAAACCAAATTACGTTATGTAAAATTATGTCCAAGATGGTTCAAACATGATCTCATTATGTTTGCAGTTTTCATGCGCTTCTGTCCTATTTCCTATTCCATAGCGTCACTTTCATTTGTACGGGACGACGGTTTTTCATTTAATTTTGATTTCCTGCTTCCTTGTCCTCAGGCATTTGTAAATTTGGGGGAGCCGATAGATTTTTGAACAGTTCCATATCATTCTTTAATTCAAGTTTTCGAGCTTGAAGTAAATACCATTATACTATTGTACTTATTAAATTGTCATACGACATAGCAAAACTACGTCAGTCACATGTATTGACGCGTTTAGAACTTCCATGATTGTTATTAAAGTAGGATGGTAAACTGACTAAAGAAGATCAAACCAGAATGCTTACATATAAAAATAAAAATTAGATATGAGGCTCGTACCTCTATTGGGCTCGTGTAAATTGTTTTTCACTTGAAATATCGGCAGCACAAATTCTATTTCAGTAACAAATATTAACGTTTTGTAGCATAAAAATGCGTTAATACGTGCGAGTGAGCGTAGTCTTGCTTTGTTGCTCGACGACGGCTAAAATACTACAGGATTGGTTTTTACTTTAAGTTAACAGACTTGAATTACAATTGAATTACAAATTTCACCATCTCGCGTGCGATCATTGTTTTTTTAGTTGTATTGCCTATATATATTAGAAAAAACTAATGTATGCACGCTAGAAATCCTTTTTGTGTTAAACTGTTCTAGTGGGTGTGAAATTAAAAATTTCTGATAACATGACATTTTGAATTTTGTTTAATGCTTACTGTTGATTCATAGGTAGGAGATATTATTACGCCTTTTATACACAAACACACTATATATATAAATATATATATATAAATATATATTCCTAATAAAATTGAGAATTACATTTATTTTTGAAATACTGTTATCTAAATAGGCTTAGTTTGTCCCAACAAATTAGTATTACTACCAATCATTATTATTACTGGAACAATTATTCTTTTGCACACAACTTTCGCTGCGCACAAAACAAAGAAAAGTTAATGCATCAGCGTGTTATCCGTATCAAGCAGAGCCATAAAAAAACCAAATTTACTAATATATCACTGCCATATATCCAATAATCGTTCATGGTTATATGTTGACTGTAAAAGAACACTAGGTCGCCTATTCCTAGTGAGGATGGTTTGTATTCCGAGTTCTCCTTCTCTTAGAGAGTCTGTCAACTTAGGCTGATGAACAGTATCTGCCCAGATGCCAGTGGCCAAAGTTTTAGAAAAGAACAATGATAATATGCCGAAGCCAATATAACCCAAAGGTATAATCTCATGTGCACATGCGTTTTGTGCTAAATGCATTAAATTAATAGGAGATACAAATTAAAAAAAGAATAGTCAGTTTGCAGATGAACATCTCTTACCGAATTGAGTCATTTAATGTATGCAAGTAAGTGTACTTATAAATATTAATATCATTGCTGCACGGAAATTTGGAAGAATAATGGCTTTCAAAGTATTCTCCGCGCATAAATAACGAATTTCTAAACCGTTAACATGTTGTGCACGTGATCTTCAAGAACAAAACCAGAACTTCAATATTTTGACCAGATATATTATTAAAATTGTAATTATAACATAATGCAAAAGGCATACTTAAAAGTACATATATGTACTAAACATACAAAACGGTTCATTTTGCCAAGTTTTAATAACCAAAAAAATTTGTAATATAAATGTTAAAACAAATTTGTAATGTGAATGAAATAATTAATGCAAATTCTTGATATTTTATTTCGCCTGGCGGCTCCAGATGGAAAACAACATCCACTGATGCATTTTCTTTCGTCTTTGCAGCCGTTATCTATTACGAAATATTATTCTTAGCCTCTTTTATATTTAGCTCGAGGATAAGTTTTTGTAAGTATTCCACAGAATCTTCATTAATACCGTAAATTCGGGGTCCAACTGCCAATTCTCATTTTCATTTTTGCCTTTCTGCGAAAATAGCTTAACTACCAATTTGACAGTCTGGCAATAATTTTCCTCAAATTGTTCATGAGAGTCCTCCATCTTAAATTGTTCTTGGTTTAATTACGGGGGCAATCTTTTGAAGTTCACGTCGGCCATATCATAAGTTTCTTGAAACTGTTTTAGAGAGTGCTCATCCACTGCTTCATACACGTTTCGCCAGGTCGATAAGTTTTCTAACGGCTCCCAGGTTTTTTCATAAATTTACTCAATACGTTCCAATGGATTTTCTATTGTTTCCGTGTTTCAGCCATTTGAAGTACCTCTTTTTATAAGCTAAGAATACTTCTGAATTTATAGTGAGCTAAATAATGTTGAAGATTTGCTTATATTTGATCTTATTTTTACAGGTAAGCTCATTTCAGTTTTCACTTTTTCAGTCAACATTTACCCATTTTTGCGTATAAGTAGTTACATTTTATAGAAATTTTTAGAGTTAGAAAATATGTTAAAAAGGCATATACAAGAAGAAAGGAGAGTATTCTAATTTCGACAATATATTCACTTTCAGAGACAAGATCTTTCTTCAAAAAATTTGAAGAAAAATCAAGATAAAGAAACATCTAATCTGGAACGTGCTACGATAAAGAGCGTGTCATTTGACTCTAAAATCACAAAAAACAATGCATCACTAATGAATATCTTGGACAGCGGACAGAAGAGTACTACAGCTCCAATACCCAACAAAAGAATTATAAGGAAAGTTAAATGAGTAAATATCGAATGCACTAAAGATGTCGTATTGTGCATATACTTTAATTTATGCCAACTGTAGAAGTGTTAAGAACAAAAATATTGTGCTGTGTAATTTTATAATAAGTAACGATTTTGATTTTATAATTTTATCGGAGTCTTGGCTTAACAAGGACAGTGCAAATAACGAATTTGACATTCCTCATTATTCTCTATTTAGAAAAGACAGATCGCTGGGTAAAAGAGGCAGAGGAGTACTTATAGTAAATCTATATTAAATGCAAAAGTGTTAATACTAGCAAATATAATACTATCATTGATTTTTTTATCTATACAAAGCGATAACCTGATCTTTACCGCGGTTTACAGACCGCTGTATGCCAGTTTCTATGACGATCAAATATTTAACAATTATTTCAATCTATTTTGGACTGTCATGGTTATAATGTTGTGGTAGACAGTTTTAAAGAGTTGCACGACTGTGAAATAATCAACTTTTATTTGTAATCATGATCACAAGCTGATTATAAAGAAATCAACTAGGCGTTCGGTATGCTTAGATCATGTATATTTAGAAGTTGAAGCGGTGAACTCACAAAATTATGATGTTATAAACTATTTTGAGGCACTGAATCACAAACATTTTATTTTACAATGGAACAACTTGAGTAGCAAAACAACAAAACTTAATTTTGAGAATGCACACGTGCAATGTTCCAGAATCAACTGGAATCTTTTCAGAGATTTAAGTGTAATGATTGACTATGAATGTTTTTACATTACGAACACCGATGAATTTGTTTCTTCTGTTTCTACGTTATTATCTGAATTATTTCAGGAATATAAGTTTACGGATATTATGCTGAAGCAAATCGATAGGAAATTATGTAAACTAAGAATTAAACTAGATAAATTAATGAAGTGTAGTCTTATCAATGGTATTAAAAAATGAGATTAGATTTCATTGACAATGAAAAGTGACCCTAGACTAGGATACAAACTCCTTACAGACATTAGTAGATATAAGGAGAAATTAAAGCTCATATTACATGTGGATAAAACTTAGTATGAATTTCTCTGGGAATTGGATGAAGTATTTGATAATTTGATATGTAATCCACAGAATGAAAGCAGTTTCATGTATCTAACTGATCTTTCGGGTTACCAGGAAGCAGGACTTGTTATCAACAGTGATTGATAAAATTAATGCTAAAAATAAAATTACAAAAACAAAAATATCACTGTGGTATATCGATTGATAACCTAATTCAATTACCTTTACCTTTTATAAAGGCGCTGTGCAATTATGTAAATGGGGAATTACAAATCGATATTCTTACGATAGTAGCTAAACAATTGCCAAAGGTAAGTAAGTCAACGTACGCCAGTGATTATAGACTAATCTCTATTATCTATTAATTTTTGAAGATAATAATAGTGATTTGATACAAATCAACATGGCTTTACGACAAATACTAATATGCTTCCTATGTGGAAACATGTCATTTCACTTGATAAGAAAATATTTGGATACATTAATAGTTTTTAAAGATGTCTCAAAGCTTTTGACTCTATCTCTTTTGATTCTATTTTAAAGGCGAGTAATTTATTAAATATGATCCGAATATTTTTGGATTACTTTGATACTTTTTATATAATCGACGAATAAGTATTCAAGAAAATTATTTGATATCAAAATCGAAAAGAATAAAAAGTGGAATTCCATAAGGATTGAGGCCAATTTTATTTAAAATCGTATTTGCACATTTAAAAACAAAGATCCTTAACGGTTGAGTTTGCAAATTTTCAGATGATTTAATAATAAACTTTCAAAGTAATCCAACAAATGTCGACTTCTACAAAAATAATGTGACACAAGATTTGTATGATCTAAGTAGTGTAGAGGTTAAATTAATTATTGGACACCAATTAACCTCTCATATAAAAATAAATCAAATTTTATTTTTGGACATTTGATGTTATCGCAGGTTTCGTAAAACAATATTGTAATTTTTGAAAAATATTGTAAAATGTTTTGGAAGTTCTTTTGTTCATATTGTCGAAGTTTTGGACTTGTCTTGTGGAAGAAAATGAGAGAGTTTTGATCTGAGTTTCTGAATTGCATAAGCGGGACACTGCGTCGTTCCATCTCCGACTCTTTGTGAATAAAACTTTGTAATCTTCTCGTCGTTTTGTTTTTAATTATCAGCGCAAAAGAACCACAAATTTGCTTTGGGTATTTAAAGTGTATATTTGTTTTAAGTAATTTGTGGATATCAGCGTATCCGGGTAAGCTTACTTAATTAATATAATATATAAATTACAAGTAATTTAATAATATCAAGTCTGGTTTATTAAATACTGAGGATACAGAGCAGTTGGCTAGCGGACTTAAGGATTGTAGCTTAAGAGATAGTTCAGAGGAACTTAAGTGTTCCAAGGTAGATGATCATTCCGCATATATGGATTTTCCGGGCCTGGCATCCAAGAGACCCCCTTATGGTAGTGACCTAAGGGCCTCTACAAAAAAATGGCGACCGCGCCAGGATCCTTTATGCGGAAAGATATGATGTAGATGATCGTTTTTGCCGCAATAATATGGATAGCAATGTTAAGCTCACCATGTACAGACCAGACAACCATTCTAAATGGGTCGAAGAAGTAAAATTTTATTTTAAACTAAAACGGATGACCGACCCTATAGAAAGGTTTGCCTCGGCCTGGTGGTACTTACCTGAGCCATTAAAAAAGAATCTGTTTATACTGAGGAAGTTTGTTACTGAGAACGAACCAGAAAATGCATTTGAGCTTCTATTAGAAGAACTCCATGGACGATATCAACCCGAGAG
This sequence comes from Eudiplozoon nipponicum, assembly GCA_029291075.1. Classification (NCBI taxonomy): domain Eukaryota; kingdom Metazoa; phylum Platyhelminthes; class Monogenea; order Mazocraeidea; family Diplozoidae; genus Eudiplozoon; species Eudiplozoon nipponicum. The sequence continues at coordinate 9,175 of JAQBSW010006911.1, forward strand.
TATTAAACGGAGGACTGACTTATTACGTCAGGAAAAGATGGAAAATCTACTTCCATCTGAATTTTATGACGGACTTATTTCAAAATGCATCGGGCTTCATATATCTGAGGAAGTTATAAATAGTATATTTGTAGCAGAATTGCCTGCTAGACTAAGAGCCACCTCGGATGTATATGACACATTGGACTTAGAGTGGCCAAAGGAGCTTAAAGGGTTGGACAAAGTGTACCGTCAGAAGGAACCTAAGGTGTATGCAGTAACTGCAGATTCACGCCCGGACCAGCAACTCAGACATCTCTCAGAGAGACTCCTGACCATAGAGAATGAATTAAGTACCCTCCGCAGGGATATGGGTTGGATAAAATACAATAAGAACAGTTCCAACAGAAGTAGGGTAAATTCTCGGAGTCAACGTTCAAATTCCAAGCATTGGAGAGGCGAATCGCGTGAGAGTGTACAAGGACCACGCGAGTGGTGCATATCGCATCGCAAATACGCCGAGTTTGGAAAATGTCAGGAGGGGGATGCACGTTTCCAAAGTTGGGTGGTCCCCGATGGAAAGGAAGTAGTCTTCCTGTAGCCTGGTCGAAGCTGCCGGAAAACTAATAAAGCCCTCGCTAATAGGAGCCGTAAGGGGAGCTGCGCATGCAAGGCTCCAAGGTATGCATATTCGTGGCATACTAAAATCATCGAAGTTAGGTTCGGAAGCTTCGATGGAAGAGACGCGCAGTATTACAGTCCGTAAATCTGTTAGATTTCGGCTGGCAGGTAATCTTAAAGAGGTTGCTAGTTATAGCAACAATAAGTTCCTTATAACTGATGAACTTAGTGGCTTAAGATTCTTAATAGACACGGGTGCAGAGGTGAGCATAGTTCGATCTGATGTGGTAGAAATTGATAGCCCCACATTCGATTACCAACTATGGGCTGCTTATGGAAGTCCAATTGAGGTTAAGGGAGTTAAAGAATTGTCAGTGACATTGGGGCAGAAATCTCCATTTACGTGGAATTTTCTGGTCGTTGATATATAGGATAACATCATTGGGATGGACATTTTGATCCATATTAATCTCGCTTTAGATCTCTAATCTAGGACCATTGGATAAAGCACTGGGATAGTGACCTATGCTGAGACTGGGACCTTAGTAGTTAGGTCAGTGAGACTACCCAGACCCGTCGTCGCCGACGAGATGGCGGATGTCATCGAGAAACACCTGGCCGTGTTTCTGCCATTCAATGCTAAACGCAAGGGTTTAAAGACAGGCATAGAACACCAAATCGAGTTGGTGGAGCCACTACCTTGTTCGTCGAAGTCTCAACCGTTAGCAAAACACAAGCAGCAGGTTGCTATTGAAGAATTTAAGCGGTTGAGAGGAGAAGGAATTTTTAGGCGTTCAAATTCCAACTTTGCATCTCCAATAGTGGTTGTTCCCAAACCTGAACCAGGTCAATGAAGGGTTTGTGGTAACTATTGTCTATTGAATTCGGTAACGAAAGGCGATTCGTATCATCTACCGAACCAGAGTACTTTGCTCAGGGATATAATGGGGTACGAGGTATATACAACGTTAGATATGCAGAAGGCGTACTATCAAGTACCTATGGAGGCAGAATCTATACCGCTCACAGCAGTGCGATTCTCTGGAGAAGGATCACATGAATTTTTATGTATGCCTTTTGGGTTGAAGAATGCAAGTCAGACATTCCAGCGTCTGACAGAGGAAGTTCTTCAAGACTGTTCATTTGCTAGAGTGTATATAGATGACATCATTATATATAGTCAATCTAGGAAGGAACACCGGGAGCATTTGGACATCGTTTTGTCTAAGCTGGAACATTATGGATTGGTAATGAAACCAGAAAAGAGTAGGATTGGTTGCTCTACCGTAAAATATCTTGGACACACCATTTCCAAGGATTGAATCAAGCCCTTGAAAGACAAGGTACAAGCAATCAAGGATGTGCCAGAACCTAGAACTGTACGCCATTTGCGTAGATTTTTGGGCATGATTAGCTACTATCGTCGGTTCATACCAGGTTTAGTTGGAATTTTGGGGTCGCTAACTCGACATTTAGTTCGTGAACGAAGCACAATCAAGAAGTCCTGGCCTATTAATTTTAGCCAAGACGACAAGGAAAAATTCCAGAGGATGAAAAATCTGTTGAGCCAAATAAACATATTAGCGCCTGTGGATTAGACTAAGCGGTTTGAGATAGTCACAGATGCTTCCGATGTTGTCATAGGGGCAGTGTTACATCAACGGGAAAATGGTATAGTCAAGCCGATTGGATTCTATAGTGGGAAACTCGAAGATCGCGAGAAGCGATATGATACGCTTGGAAAGGAGTTACTAGCAGTTTATTCTGCAGTGTTGCATTTTTAGCACTACCTAGATGGACATCAGTTTATGATATAAACTGATCATAAACCGTTTGTTGAGTATCCTTGGGAAAGCAAATAGGCTAAATTATTCTCGGCGGGTGAATTCACAAATAACCCGACTCGCAGAATTTGATTTTACCATTAGTCATATCTCGGGAAAAGATTATGTGGTGGCAGATACTCTCAGTAGACCAAACGTATAAGATGAAGATATGATTCGTTCAGAGTCACTTGTATGCTCTATAGTATCTTCTAATGATTTTGTCCAGCAATTGATGGAAGCACAAGGTCTTGATCCTTTAGTAGCTGTGTTGGAAAAGAATCCTGCATATACACGCAGGAAGATTGGAGATAAGTGGTTATTATGTGAAATCTCCAGGAGCCAACCTAGACCTTATGTAACGATAGAATTAAGTTATAAGGTAATTCAGCAGCTACATGAATTTAGTCATCCTTCCATTACGGCAACTATCAGGATGGTCACTGATAGATACGTATGGCGAAAAATGTCGAAAGTCATAAGAGCCTGGGCACCAACCAGCACCGTCGCGCAACCGTCGCACGCCTAAATGCCCATACCACGACCGCTACCACCACGATCGGCGCTGGTCGCTTGTAGCAATCCTGAAGGACATGACAGCTCAAGAGGTCCTACTTATGTTCTTGCATAATTGGGTGTTGCGATATGGTGTACCGGTAAGGATAACTACTGATCATGGTAGTCAGTTTATTTCTGAACTGTTTATCAGATCATTGAATACAATGGGGATAGAAGTAAGATACACATGTGCTTATAATCCCAGAGCCAATGGGATGGTTGAGAGACTGCACAGGGAGCTGAAGGCTGCATTACGCTGCACCGGTGGATCCAGTTGGATACATGATTTGCCCGTAGTTTTGTTGGCAATGCGAAACAGATACAGAGTTCAGTTAGGAACATCTATAGCAGAACTTGTTTATGGAGAGCCACTGAGGTTACCTGGAAATCTTCTAATAGAAGCTCCAAGTCGTCTGGATTGGGCCTCTAGTTCAGTAGATTGGTTTGTTGAAGCATTAAGAGATAAAATGAGTCGTTTAGCTCCAACCAAAACTAGAAGTCCAAAGTCCAAATGCTATGTATCTTCAGATTTAAAGCTGGCATCGCATGTATACATAACTAACGAAAACAGACAGAAATGTTTGACTCGATTCTATAAGGGGCCATATAAAGTCAATCATATGACTGAGAAAAATGCATTTATAGAAGTAAATGGCACTATAGAATGTGTAACACTGGATCGCTGTATTCCACAGTTTATTTGGACGGAGGAGGAGACTGAGGAACAGTATTCACCGAAGTACCCAGAAGTTGAAGCGAGATGTGACTCAGAAATTGGTGAGAAAAATGAAGAGTCGAATAAATATGATAAAGAAGTAAAGATTAAAACCAAGACAACTGAGAATCAAGAACAATGCGATATGAATATGAAATCTGGTGAAGTACCAGCACAACTTGTTGAAACTCGGTTTCAAAGAGTCATCAAGAAACCGAAGAATGAAGACTACATCATGTATGGTTAATCATCTTAAACATGAGGGTGTATGTAGAGATTAAATTAATTATTGGACACCAATTAACCTCTCATATAAAAATAAATCAATTTTTATTTTTGGACATTTGATGTTATCGCTGGTTTCGTAAAATAATATTGTAATTTTTTAAAAATATTGTAAAATTTTTTGGAAGTTCTTTTGTTCATATTGTCGAAGTTTTGGACTTGTCTTGTGGAGGAGAAATGAGAGAGTTTGGATCTGAGTTTCTGAATTACATAAGCGGGACACTGCATGGTTCCATCTCCGAATCTTTGTGAATAAAACTTTGTAATCTTCTCGTCGTTTTGTTCTTAATTATCAGCGAAAAGAACCACAAATTTGCTTTGGGTCTCAATCATTCCAGTTCAGTAACCTGTGGATATCAGCGTATCCTGGTAAGCTTACTTATTTAATATAATATATAAATTGCAAGTAATTTAATAATAGTCATGGCTGGTTTATTAAATACTGAGGATACAGAGCAGTTGGCTAGCGGACTTAAGGATTGTAGCTTAAGAGATAGTTCAGAGGAACTTAAGTGTTCCAAGATAGATTACCATTCCGCATATATGAATTTTCTGGGCCTGGCATCCATGACACCTCCTTATGGTAGTAACCTAAGGGTCTCTACAGTAGGTATTTGATACCACTAGGTCTGAGAATAATCAGTAAAAAAACGAGAGCTCTAAAAATAGGTAAAAGAACTGAATCTAATTATGTTTATTTTTACGTTGCTGTTATTAATAATGTTTTTGAAATAAAAATTCAGCAAGATATTAAGGATTTAGGCTTAACTATTCAATGTACAGCTTCTAATAAGGGACATGTTAAAAGGATAGTAAGCAGTGCCAAGAACATATGGGCACTAATAAATAGAAATATCTTATCGAATGATATAAAGTTAAAAAAATGTATATAATTAGGATTAGACCGATACTAGATTATGCTGCCACTACTTGAAATCCATTAAAAAAGGACTTGTCCAATAAGATAGAAGATGTACAAAGAAAGGTTGTGAAACAAATTAGCCCGATCTCCTGCACTGCGTATGTCACTAGATTACAGTTTGTATCACTGCAAACCTTATGGTTTTGGAGGATGTGCTATTACATGAAAGGTTTCCATTTGAAACAGTGGATTGGTGCATATATGAATTCAATAAGAAACATTCATGAAGTTGGATCTAGATCTGGACATTTGTGGGAAATGTTGCGCGGAATTTATTCTCATTTTCGAAAAATAACAAAATTTACAGTCTCTTACCGAAGGGACTTGGAGAAACGCCTCCACCTTAGATCCCTTTTAAATTTGTATGTATTAAACTAGAAGAAATCTACAATTGTGCTGATCATTTTAATTTGGATTATGCTAAAAATCTGTCGTGTTTGAATAAAAGACAAGGATAATTGTCATTAACAACAAACCATGTTTAGATTTTTATTTTTTCCACCTTATTATTTTATTAAAATTGAATTGTTATGCAGTATATCATCATGTTAGTCAACAATACATTAATCAATTGCTAGTCCTGATTATTGCTTTTGCATAATTGTGCAAATGTGTTCTTTTTTCCTATTTCATAATAATTAATACAGCCGAATTTTCCGATGTTGATAACTAGAGACTAATTGCTCATATTTATGTGCTATGATATATTTTTTATATTGTACATTTTCCATTTTTATTATAATCTATTTGATAGAACATGTGTGGTTTAAATCCAAATAAAGATATTCTATTTAAAATTTGTGAGACAATACATATATTTGAATTTTTGTTCTTAAAAGGAAGCTATTTGAAACTCAAAGAATATCAAATTATACCGGTCAGAATAAGTTAACAGTAGCACCAGCATTTTATAATATTTACTAATAGTTCTTAATTGAAATAAACTATGCATTGCTCCGGATTTGATATGAATACGCAGCAAATACTGGATTAACATACCTTTTCATATATTCTTAAATACTCGGCAGAATTGCCACGGCCGAGATTTTAAGCACTTCAGCTGGAATCCTGCATGCCCCAAGACATTCACCACGTTGAAATTTCAGTTATACACCAACATGTGCATTTAGGTCATTATCTCCTTGCTACCAGTTGTAGAAAAAATTGAACTAATGCCATGAAAGTAAATGTTTATATGTAATTTGTTATTATAAATGGAAACTTAAATGAAATAGCTGATTACATTCATCAGTTAGGCAGCCGCCGTCCATTTTCGTTACTCGACAAGTTATTTACAAAATGACTTTTAAATAGTATAAGGGATCCAAAGCCTGTTCCTAATTTTGACAATTTTTATCACCGGACGCGTTGCCAAGTTACCTTAAGTGAATCTGTGCCGAAGGTGTCTCAAATATGATCACATCATGATGGCAATTTTCATTCGCTTATATTTTATTTCCTTTACCACAGATTCATTTTCATCTATTCGGGACGACAGTTTTTCATTTTCATTCAGATATCCTGCTTCCTTTTCCTTAGGCATTTGTAAACTTGAGAAGGCCGATAGATTTTTAAACAGTTCTATATCATTCTCTAAATCAAGTTTGCAAGCTTAAAGTAAATACCAATATAGTATTGTACTAAAAAATTGTCATACGACATAGCAAAACTACCGTCAGCCACACATATCGACGCGTTAAGATCTTACATGATCGTTATCAGAGTAATGACGGCCAACGCCACCGCGATCAAAACCAAATGTATATATATATATATATATATATATATATATATATATATATATATTAACAGCAAAATTAGATATTAGGCTCTTACATCTAGTAGGCTTGTGTGCATTGTTTTTCACTTGGAATATCGGCTGCACAATTTCTATGCAGTCACAAATATTAACTTTTTGTAGCATACGAAATGCGTCAATACGTGTCACTGAGGGTAGTTTTGCTTTATAGTCGGCGACAGGTAAAATACCTTAGGACTGGTTTTTTGTTAAGTTAGCAGACTTGAATTACACAATCATTACCTTCACGCGTGCGATCATTGATTGTTTAGTTGTATAGCCTATATATTAGAACAAATTAATGCATGCACGCTAGAAATCTATTCTGTGCTAAACTGTTCTAGTAATGGTCAAAATAAAAATTTCTGATAACATGATATTTTCAATTTTGTTTAGTTCTTACTGGTGATTCATTGGTAGGAGACGTTATCACTTCCTTTACACACTATATATATATATATTCCTACAAAAAATTGAGAATTATATATATTTCTGAAATCCTGTTACTTTACAATATCCTCACACGCTACCCATGATTTATATCACTTATCACATTTTGTTCATGCTATAATGACTTGATCATTCTGGTCGTATTTTTTTCTAGGTGCGCAACATCTTATACAAAATTGCATATATACCTCTTCTCCACAATAAAGTATATAAGCAAAAGTCCATGATGTTAAAAGTACAGACGCTGAAGCTTCTAAAATGCAAGTCGGCTGAGTGTCATGTTAGCTGTTATTAGAAGCCAAATTATTAAGTAAAATATCAGTAAATAATAGTTAAGAAAAATTTGTGAAGTACTATGCTCTTTATAATAAGTATCGCAAAATTTAATAATATTTCAAATATGTATTTGTGCAGTAATAGATTTAAAGATTTCAATTTATCAGTAAATACGACTTAAAATCCAATCCTCTTTGTATAAGATATACGCACCAATAAATTATTTTATTGATAAAGATCCTTGAATAAATAGCATATAAATTGTTATCGAAATAGGCTTAGGTTGATCCCAAAAATTAGAATTGCTACCAAATAATTTTGTTATTGGAGCAATTATTCGTTTGCTCACAAATTTCGCCACGCATAAAACAAAGCAAAGTTAATGCAACGTGTTATCCACATCAAGCAGAGCCATAGAAAAGACAAAACTGACTAATATTTCACTGCCATACAACCAAAAATCGTTCATAAAGATATGTTGACAGTAGGAGAATATTAGGTCGCCCATTCCTAGTGAGGACGGTTTGTATTCTGAGTTTTCCTTCTATGAAATTTTGTGCCAGCTATGGCTGATGAACAGTATCTGCCTAGATTCCAGTGGCCAAAAATTCTTGAAAGAACAATGATATTATGCCGAAGCCAATATAACCCAAAAATATAATCTCATGTAAACATGCGTTTTGTGCTAAATGCGTCCAATCAGAATGAGAAGATACTATGCATTATACACAATAAATTTTTATTAGAGTAATAAGGGACATTTCGGCATTTTAATCTCCAATTCGATAGAATTTTTGGGCAGTAATTTAGATGAAAAAGATCTCAATTTAAAATGCTTGAAACTAACAGAGATTGTTGCTAAAATCACAGTTAAGAGAAATATTTTGTAAAACCAGAATTAGACTATTTGACCTTAAAGAGAACTATATTTGTCAAAATTGAACTTCTTTGGATTGTAACGCGGAGCCGCGTGTTACAATATAAAAAGTGCTTGGTATATAAAAACAAACGTATATACATAATGAGTCAGGTGATTATATGAATATCGAAACCTTGATTAAAGTAATTGTTTTCACCGCCCGCAAAAGCAATTTTCAATAAAATGAACAGTATTTACCAAGGTAGAGCGGCTTCTATTCATTAATGACAGATTGGGGACGATGAGTATGAAATTTAAATCCAAAGATATTCCATATGGTCTCAAGCTAAATGCAAAGGCTAATCAATAAACGTTAGTTAGAATAAAACTGCAAATGCAGTGCAGTGTGCGGCAGGTGCCTCAGTAGCTAGAGAACCAGATTTTGTAGCAGTGTCTAGGTTTGAGCTCTGTCAGTGGAAAATTCGAGACAGTATGTGATGAGTTTCCAGTTACAAAGAAACCAGTGTACTGAATGAAGTTTCTTTTCTGTACTGTGGTTTTTGACAAATGTATCTACATAATTGTTCTTGTGTTTATTAGAAAATTACAATCTTAATTAAAGTAATTTTAAATATGCCTTAGCAACCAAAATTAATTTTATTTCGCCTTTGACGACAGAAATTTTTTGTTGATTCAAAATACTATAATTTCAGGAACTGAAAATTTTCCGCACATCAGAGATTTTAAGCATGCACGATCTACATTTTATCATTTTGAGGAAAAATACAAAGATTTTTTTCCGTTGGGAAATAATTATGTACACACCGGGAATTTTCTCGGTTAGCGTTCGAATAACAGCAAATTTTATTTTGATTCTAGCGACTCACCCACTGCATAACCAAGCCGCAGTACGCAACAAATTGGAAGTTATGCACCGCCTAGGGTCATTTCGTCCACCGTAAATGTAGTCTATTTGGCATTGCTTTTAAATAAAGATTCAAATAGCAATTACAAGCATGCCATTCGAGATAAAATGACATTTCACCCGAGAAGTAAAATTTAACTAAATAGCATCAACAAAAATTGATTTTATTTATGATATCCAGCTAACTGAATCGGTTTATTTCCTTCAATAATGAAACCGATTCTTGCCATCTAGTTGCATGATATTGAATTGTATTATAAAGCAACATTTCTTATTATAACACAAGCAAATTCGTCAAGTACACAGATTTAATAGCCGTTGGGCTCTCAAAATTAATGGATAAGTCTGACGTGTTTTACGATCCACCAATAAGAAATTTGCTTCAGAGTCATGAAACTTATCGAATGCAACACTAGACCGCGCATTGTGTGCAGTTCTCAAGCAAATATCAGTTAAAGTATCCTGATCAATTTTTATTCAGTCGCTAACTATCTCAAGTCACATTAGAAAACATTTCCACCTTAAATCTATCATTACGGGTTTGCCAATAGACAATATGAGCAAGGGATTTACACAATGCCTCATAATCAGATTGTTGTTTATTTATTGTTAGTGGAAGACAAATTAACTGCAGAGTTGACAATGATAGTCCAATGAATAGGTCTTGTATGCCCTTTTCGTCTAGGCAAATATTTGTTATAATTGCGGATGCAATGATCTTATCTTATTTTGCACGACTTCAAACGCAGCCACGACACAGAAGATTCAATTTGAATATTGACTTATTTTTTATTAGTCGCAAAGTATATATGGCGAAAAAATATCATACTGCGGTTGAATAAAGGGCCAACATTACATTATCCGTTTACGACATAAATTGTCTTTCCAAAAATTGAATATATCAAGAAAATTTTATATACGATCACGCACATACATGTAAATGTTTTTAGTGGTATCCAATGTCAAACACCGACATGATTATTACTAATGCCTCTATGGTAGATAATGTAATTTTTCAGAAACGTTAGTTAAATAACGGCATGTTTAATTTCTATTTTATAATTTTGAAGAAATGAAGTTCAGAAACACTTATATTCTCTACATAGAAAAGTGCATTTAGCTGTAAAATAAGATTTCATCAAGCGAGACAAAGCTGAATAATAAGCTACAATAGATTTCGGTACAGATACTTGATGTTAACAGTATAGAACTCCAGATATTTTATAAAACCCAATATGGAAAGGCGATCGCACAATAATTTTACTGATACTGATCCTGCAATAAAGCACCTACAATATAATTGTCGAAAAAGGCTAAAATATACTAAAGAATTGAGAATTGCTAACAATTCTTAACACATATTACGTCAAATGACCAACGCATTTTCCCTCTATGTGAAATTGATTATTATTTTCTTTCATTTAAATTTTGAAATTTTTTCCAGATTCAATTATAAATGATCTGCTAGTCGGTGTACAATACTTAAACTTTAAGTTCCTATTTATTAGTTCTTCACAGAAAGAAAATATAAATGTTGCCATGAAATGCAATAATTGGTGATGACCAATGCCAGTTTTCAAAATTTTCGTGACATAAATGTATCTATGACAAGTAAATTTGTCAAACGGACAGATTACACCTACCAAGCGTACATAACTCATCTACCAGGTAAAAAAAATCTGTGTGACAGATTGTTTTGATGTTGTAGAGGCTATATACCTATTGTTATCTGAAAACCCCATAGATGCCAGATTGTGATCAGTCTTTAATTGTATAACAGAATCTGACCAGCTTGTACTTTCATTTACACCTGTTAAATTCATACATGCCATACCTTTAGCTAACTAACTCGTCTCCTCAAACTTAAGATTAGCTTCCATGTCGGTCACACTTAATTATTAATTTGATACTTAATGTTATGCAATCGAAATGTGAAACCTTTCACGTTACAAAACACCCGAACAAATTATCTGGAAAGTAATAGACGTGAAAAACAGAATAAATAAATTACCTGTTCCAGAACGTCCTCAGTATATGAGAATGAAAAATATAAGACAGTGTTAGCAGGAATATATTGTGTAAATCGAGTAAACGTAAAATGGAGGAAATGAAATAAATGCAGCACACCGAGTATATTACAACCACATTGCGCACAATTTAAAGTATATATACTGTAAAGTTTTTAAACAAAGAAAGTTCTGGAAAATAAACGAATAATAAAAGAAAATTGTCTCAATCAGCCAAGGTGATTTAAATTTATCAATTATTGTCACTTTAATTTTTGTCGGAGGAAATATCTTACTGTACAATGTACAAAATTTTTACTAAATTGTATCTGTCAAATTAGTTTATAATAAAATGTTCTCCAATTAGTCTGCCACGATACGAATTCGAATACATCAGTTTGTAGGAGAAAATTTGATACAGATTTAAAACAATTAACGTATGTAGATAAGCGTATTTATTTATGGAAATATCATTGTAACACGTAAGATAGGAATAATAAAGCCTTTCAAATTGTTCTTTGCGTATGAAAAAATGGCAATCGAAACCATCAGCATGTTATTTACGAATGAGACGCGTATTGTAAACTACAATAAAAAACTTAAAAATTCAATGTTTTAACCAAATAGTTTTTTTTAATCTGTAATTAAAATGCAATGCGTAAATCAAGACTTAAAATCATATATATTTACTATATATGCAAAACATTTCACAGATGTGCGTATCAATATAATATAAATGGTATAACAAAGATGTAATTTAGTGACAGAATGAGAAGAAAGCTGCTGAAGAAAACTTTGGCCCCTGGCATCTGGGCAGGTGGTGCTCATCAAACTTTGAAATTGTTATCTCCTACGACATGATGTTTTTAGCCTCCTTTATACTTTGCTCAGCAAAAATTGTTTTATATACTTTCCACAGCATTTTCATTATTGCCATAAATTCGGGGTTCAGCTGCCAATTCGCATTCTCATTCATGTTTAGCTGCGAATATAGTTTAACTATTTTTTTCACAGTCTGACTATAATTTTCCTCAAATTGTTCATATGCGTCCTCATTCTTAAGTTTCTTCTGGTTTAATTTCGGCAATTTTTCTGCTTTAATTCTTTTTGTAGCCGGCTCATCCACTGCGTTTATCCGGGACAATAGATATTCTAACAGCCCAGAATTATGTCCATATATTTCCTCGAAGCCTTCATCAACTGTCTCATTCGCAACCATAGTTTTGCCTGAGCGTACCAATTGCCTTTCTATTTCTACCGAAGCATTATCATTAAGATCTGTCAACATTTGTTCTATTGCCCGATCCAGAAACTCTTCTTTGTTTAATTCTACCACACAATCACGAATTTCTATTTTATTTGCTATTATTTCCTTTGTTGCAGCTATTTTGATGCGTCTCTTTCTATACACCATGACTATTTCGGCAGGTATACGGCACTAATTGTGTTCAAGATTATAATTTATGACAATCTAATGATTACCAGTAAACAAAATTCATGATTCAATTTGTCAGTCAACAGTTATGCTTTTATTGTTTACAAGTAGAGCATTTTAGAAAAATGATCTAATTATTAATTAAGGTTTAATAATTACTAGTAAACAGTAAACATGTTTCAATTTTCAATTTGCCAATCAAAGGCTATTATTTTATTGTTTACAAATTTAGTTTTTTAGACAAATTATCAACCTAGTATTTACAAGAATGTGCACAAATAGTGTTTGCAAGCTTGAAGCAAGTACCAATCCCAGTGTATTTAGTCAGTCGTCGAACAACATGGTAAACATAGTACTTGATTAGAATAATTGCTATCACCACTCGTGTATTAATGATTGAGTAATGTGCACAAATCTTTCCTTATAGGTACGTAATTAAATAGCAATATTTTATATTTATATATATATATATATATATATATATATATATATATATAACATATTGCGTAATTTATGTCCCCACTTAGGAATATCGACCTAGTATTCTTATACGGTCAGCATATAATGATGAACTACTTATGGTTACATGGCAATGAAATATTAGTAATAGTTTGCTTTTTGTCTGCCGTAGTAATATGCAAAACAGCCGAGACAATAAAGAATTTCAGCATACGAGCATTGTTGGCTCAAATTAAGTGACATACGCAACAGTACACCAAGTAGCACCAGTATTATATAGTGTTCGGCATTAGTTCATAATCAATAAAAATTATGTATTCCTTCTGATAGTAAATGAAGCTGCAGACAATAAGGTATTAGCATCCCGTTTCATATATTTTAAATTAATCAGTAGAAATGCCATGGCTGAAATTTAAAAAAATCAATTCTAATACTACACAACACAGGACTCGTACTACATTTAATTTTCAGCCATTCACCAAGGTCATCATCTCCATCAATAGAAGCCGATTTGTCGTAAATGTCCGACCAAATTCCGACTAACTTCCTTTAATTTACATCACGCACCTTAATACCAGTTGAAGTATATTTGATTTATAGTAGTGGAAATCGAATGTAATAGCAGATTTAATTCGTCACTTAGAAAGTCATGTTCATTTTTGGCACTCGGCATATTATTTCTAAAATTTCTGAGACTGTGGCTTGAATTATATTATATGCGATTTTAGCAATTAATCTATTTAAATTCCAAACCAATACATTTTATGCATTTTTCAACTTTATGCCATCAAATTATATCTATCTTTTATTTGTCGTGCCACTGTGTTACTGCGTGCTATGTGACTGTGTGCTATGCTATTAGACTGTTTACATACAAAGTATTTAGTGTTTCTTTCAAGCTCGCACCCGCGCAGTGAACGAATGTTTTACTGCGTAACTTATACACGTTTGGAGAAAACTGAACGAATTTAGAGCTTATGACTGCATAGAAAATGTGCAGCTGACGCCTCCTGTCTAGTACTTTGTCAACAAGACTGCTAGAACTAATTTTGCTTTTCAAATGAATATGCACTGTGGATTATTTTTCAATAATTACATTGCCCACGTAAACAAATTATGTGCATGGATGTTCGACATGTTTCAGTATCTTTAAATTAATAAATTTTATCACCATTTACGAAGTTAATGATTGTATTAATGTATAACTTCTACGCATGTTGCGAAATCGGCTCAAAGAAAAATTTTCGTGATTATGAAGAAAATTTACATTTGAGTTTTTGGTCAAGTTACAGAGTTTGCGCGCCGAATAGAGATGAGGCGCGCATATCTTATTTTGCTTTCGATATATTTGTTTATTCATTTTTGATTCTTTCAATGAACTTTGACATTGTATTCCGATGATAACCATAGAAAGTGTAAACGCATAAGTACGTGTAAATGACAATAGAGATGCTTTATTGTTGGATTTGTCATGTTTAATGGGATTGGTTGTAATTTTCTAGTTGGTAGTCTTGATTTAAAAAAAATTGTTATCACCTCTCTCGCAATCAATTTTTGGTTATTTTTAAGGCTTATATGCATACAGCAAAAGCTAGAGGATGTTTGTGTTTGTGCCTCATCAGAAAGTATGTAACCTGCGTATTCGTGTGCTCACACGAATATGCAGGATTTGTTCACCAAAAAACATTGAATTACAGCTAACTTTGCTTGGCGAAGCGTTGAGAAATAATAGCTATCCGGACTGGTTCATCGAATACAACTTGAGGCAACGCCACAAATTCGAGACCAATTTGGAAGAAAACAAAACACCCCAGAGCGTAACGCTTAGTATTCCCTTTGAAGGTGATCTTCCAGCTGCAATCTTCAAAAGAAAATTAATTCGAGCGACTAAAGCACAGTTTCCATCAATACAGGAGAGAGTGTTGCTCAGCACAACAAAACTGATGCACAAAAATGAAAAAGATAGCCTCTCTGTGACGTCATCATCTTTGTCTGTATGCAATGTATCTGCAACGATCAGTAAGTCGGCAAATAAAAAAGAGGCTCGAAACTAGAATAAATCAGCATCTCCCTCAAAAACTATTAAAGTGGAGTGCAGCTCCTGCACAAAAATCAGCAATTTGCGAGCATGTACTACTCACAGGTCATGCTAGTTGTAGTAACAATTTTTTCATTTCTGTACAAGGCAAAAGCAGAAAAACGCTTGCGTTTTTGAAGGTATTGCAATTTATAAGTTGAAGCCCTGCTTAAACGTGCAGACATTAATTAAAAAAGAATTTAAATTGGACTAAAACCAAGACAACTAACAGGCCTTCAAAAATAGCCAACGTGTCGCAAAATATGACCCACCCATCAATTACGGACGCAATTACAATGAAAGCAATTACACACTAAATGACGTTATGCAAAAGGGGTTGTCTTAATTGTGCAAAAGGAGTGGTCTAAATTGCGCAAAACAAAGACTGACATAACGTAGAGAGTACTGGTTACGATAAATATACAGTTAGGATTGGATGAACGACTATACTAACCAATCCAGAATAATAGCCTTAGATACTGGGAGAAGTAATATTTATTAATAAATTTTATTCCATGGTGTAATGTATATATATATATATATATATATATACCATTTCGACAATGTAGTGTCGTTATCGGGTTCTGACACAATGACCATAGAGTTGGTAACCTTTACATAATCGTTATATATATATATATATATATATATATATATATATATATATATATATATATATATATATATATATATATATAACGGAGATTCCAGTGACTCACTAAAAATGAGTTTTTGACTTCCCTATAGGCACCAATGACATCAAAGACCTCATATTAGCATGTACTAAAAACGTGCAATTTACTTTCGAAGGGATATACTACCGTCAGATCAATGGTGTAGCTATGGGAAGTTGCATCGCACCCCTCCTGGCAGATGTATACATGTATCACCTGGAAAAAACGAAACTAAAAGGTATAATTGACCAGTGCACACTCTACAAAAGGTATGTAGATGATATCTTGTTGTTCATCTCAGAGGAAGCAGATCCTTCCGAAATCCTCAAACAAGCAAATGAAGTCGATCCAGACATCAAATTTACTCTCGAGGTAGAGAAAGACGACAGTTTCCCATTCCTTGACATCAAACTCACTCGAGAAGCAAACGGAGATTTGACACTGGCCATACATAGAAAATCTACTTCCACCGGACAATACATTCATTACAACAGTAGTGTGCCAAAATCCCACAAAAGAAACTTAGTAAACAACCGAGCAAACAGAATAAGGAAGACCTGCTTTGAACACAAGATTGAGGAAGAACTAGGCTACCTCAGGAAAATTTTGCTAATGAACAACTACCCAGAGCGTTTCATTGATGTCAACATCAGACCACGGCCAATTCGTACTAGAGAGGATACCGTCAAGTAGGTTTTCCTAAACTTACCATTTAGAGGCGACGTATCAGCCTCAATATTTGCACGGCGGCTGAATAGAATAACCAAGGAGAACTTTCCCAGTGTTAAAGTTAATATGACATTTAGTACACAGAGAATCATGAGGTTGAATGCCAAAGATCAATTGCCAATTCTCTCCAAATCATTCATAGTCTACAAATTCTCATGTATGTGCGGTAGCACATATATCGGACGCACGAAGAAGCAATTGATAAGCAGAATCCAGCAACATTTGCCACAGAAATTGATTAACAAAGGCTTGCCACCGCCAGGAAAATCAGCTATTTCCGATCATATATTGGCAACGGGGCACCCTGTCAATTCGACCAATTTCACAATTCTACATAAAGCAAAATCAGAAAAATTATTATTTATCTACGAAGCACTTTACACAAAACAACAAGCACCTGACCTTAATATTCAAAAGTTTCATCAACATGATATCCTTATCGACTGGCCAAGAATAACAAAATTAAACAACAATCTACTAGTATCCAGCCAAGAACAAACAGGCCCTCGACTAGAATCAACAAACGTACAATCGGACTGGCTACAAACTGAAGTGGAAATAACAGAGGCGCATACGATGACAGAAGTCTCCAAACAATGTGAGCGTTTACCATTGCAATCAACACTGGCGTTGTTACCACGTGAAAACTTTGCGCAACGAGGTGAAACGATCAACTATACCGGGAAAAATAGCACTTGTATATGTAACAGTGAACAATGCGCACAAATGGTTAATTCTCAAGTTATCAAAACAATAATGACAAGATCTCAGACATCACTTCGCAATACTGCGAGAATGACCTTTACATACAAACACGCATACACAACACAAACAAAAACGCATACACAATCACCAACTAGTCAAAACAAGAAACAACAGTAATAACGAGTCAGATTTGTTACCAATAGCATAATCAATTGAAAACCCAAAATGTATAAATATGTATGATTGTATAAGAGATGTTTAGTATTCAACAAATAAATGGCCTTTATCCACTTTGTTATTTATTTGTTGTTTTCCTAATTGTAAGAATACTGTGTTAATTAAATCGGCATGGATATCATAAAGAATATATATATATATATATATATATATATATATATATATATATATATATATATATATATATATATATATATATAACGAGTCTATAAAGGTTACCAACTCTATGGTCATTGTGTCATAACCAGATACCAACACTACATTGCCCAAATGGTACATAGTATAAACACTACGATTGCCGAGTCGATAAATGCTTTCAATACGATGGATTTAATAATATGCCATAGTTCACCAAAATTAATTTTAAAAAATTCTGAACAAATCTTACTCTATTAAATTCATACGAAGTTAGGTTCACTACTGCAGATTTAGACATTTTTACCGTCCTATTTTTCCACATTCGTTACCCAACTATATAGTGGTTAAAGGGCGTAATACCGTCGGATGATTCACCATTAAATAAGAAACGAATGTGCACGAGATTATACTTTCCGTTCATGCTGTTTTTGGTTTATCCTCCTGGTTATAAGTGAATTGATTTTTTACTAGGTTCGTAACACCTAATACATAGTTACATATATATTAATTCTTCGCAACAAGCAGTATTTAACTGTTATATATTGAATTAAATGATGTCATGAATACCAAGAAATGTGAATATTGATATCGATCAAAGATAGAGTGTATAGCTTTACTGGAGTAACGGGTGTTCATAAGTAGTTGTAACTCTCAATTTTTGTGAACAATCGCAAAAATTGAAACCCAACAATTTGGTAAAAATGTACCGACTCTGCAACCATAGTAATAGTGTCATGAACATTTTCGGTACTATACTGTTGGTATCGGGTACTCACACAATAGCTATAGTGTGGGCATCATGTACAGATTCAGTATATGTATTATATAGAGCGATTTAGCGTTGATGTCACACTTTTGAGATTTCATTTGATGTTAGTTTCACTACTACAGATTTACACAGTCGTCTACGAGATTGTATTGTCCTATGTTCCAACTTTACTCACCCAAATATTTTGTGGGGAAAAAGCCTAATACCAGCTCCTATTGGTGAGTTGCTATTAAGCACGACACGAATATAAACAAGGTTATACTACCAGTTCATAATGTAACTCTATTTTTACTAGATGTGCAGCACCTTTAAATTTTATGAATGCGCTCTGCAATTTTATAAATAGAATTTTGAAGGATGGGAAATTACCAATCGATATACTAACGATAGTAGCTAAACCATTGCCAAAAGTAAGTAAGCCAAAGTGCGCCAGTGATTATAGATTAATCTTTATTATCCCTTCGTTTTTAAAGATAATAAAACGATTGATACTAGATCATTTAGAACGTATATTGCCGGCTGATTTTGATATGTGCCAACACGGCTTTACAAAAGACAGGTCGACAACTACTAATATTCTCTCTATGTGGAAACATGTAATTACATTAGATGAGAAAAAGTTAGATGCATTAATTGTATTCATAGATATCTCAAAAGCTTTTGACTCTATATATTTTGATGCTATTTTGAATGCGATTAATTTATTGAATATTGATCCGAATATTTTTAGATTACTTAGATACTATTTATATAATCGAAGAATGAGTATTCAAGTAAATGATTTGATTTCTAAATCAAAAAGGGTAACAAGTGGAGTCCCACAGGGATCAAGTTTGAGGCCAATTTTATTGAAAATTTTATTTACACATTTGGAAACTAAGATCCCTAACGTTTGAGCTTGCAAATTCGCTGATGATTTAAAAATAATCTGTCCAATTGATCCAAAATATGTCGAATTCTCCAAAAATAATGTGACACTAGATTTGAATGATTTAAGTGGATACTTGTTAACACTAGGACTAAGAATAAACAGTAAAAGACGAGAGCTTTAAAAATAGGTAACAGAACAGATTTCAATTACGTTTATTTTCATGATGCTGAGATTAATGATGCTTTTGTGATTAAACTTATTCAAGAAATTAAGGATTTAGGCATAACTATTCATTGTACGGCTTTTGCTGAGAGACATATTGAAAGGATAGTAGGCAGTGCCAAGATCAGATGGGCACTAATAAATAGAAATATTTTATCGAGTGAAATAAAATATAAAATGTTTATAATATGGATTAGACCGATATTAGAATATGCTGCTGCTACTTGGAATCCTTTAACAAAGGGTTTGTCTAATAAGATAGAAGCTGTACAAAGAAAAGTTGTGAAACAAATAAGTCCTATCTCCTGCACTATATATGCCACTAGATTACAGTTTTTATCACTGCATCCTTTATGGTTTCGGAGGATGTGCTATTGCATAAAAGCTTTCCATTTGAACCAGTGGACTGGTGCCTATATGAATCCAATAAGAAAGAGTCATGAAGTTGGAACTAGATCTGGTCATTTTGCAATATCTCCACCATTGGTGGGGAATGTTGCGAGCAAGCTATTCTCTTTTTCAAAAATTTTCAAAATTTACAATCAATTGCCAAAGGGGCTTAGAGAAACGCCTCCATCTAAAATGTCTCTTAAATTTTTATCTACCGAACTAGAAAAAGTGTTCAATCCTGCTGATATTTTTAATTTTGATTATGATAATACTTTCTCGTGGTTAAATAAAAGACAGGATTAATTGTTTTCAGCAGCATAACTTCTCGAGATTCTATCTTCAACTTTTGTACTATTAAAAACAAAACGTTATGCATTATGTATCATGTTAATCAACATTACCTACAATCAATTATTAGTCATGGTTCCCTTTTTTGCATAATGTTACACTCGAATAATATATTAATTTTTTCTATTTTTGATGAAGAATCTATCACTCTTTATAACCGAACTTCCTAATGCTGATAACTTGTACATTACAACTAATTGCACATATTCATGTGATGTGATATGTTTTTATATTGTACATTTTCTAATTTTATTATTTGATGGAACATGGAGGGTTTGGATCCAAATAAAGATTTTCTATTCTATTCTATTCAAGTCAACCCACCATTGGTGGGAATGTTGCGTGCAAGCTACTCTCTCTTTCAAAAATTTACAAAATTTACAATCAATTGCCAAAGTGGCTTAGAGAAACGACTCTAACTAAAATGTCTTTTAAATTTTTATCTACCGAACTAGAAAAAGTGTTCAATCCTGCTGATATTTTTAATTTTGATTATGATAATACTTTCTCATGGTTAAATAAAAGACAGGATTAATTGTTTTTCAGCAACATAATTTCTCGAGATTCTATCTTCAAATTTTGTATTATTAAAACTGAAATGTTATGCATTATATCATCTTGTTAATCAACAATGCATACAATCAATTATTAGTCATGGTTACCTTTTTTCTTACAAACTGTTATACTCGAATTATACCTTAAATTTTCCTAATTTTGATGAAGAATCTATCACTCTTTACAGCTGAACTTTCTGATGCTGATAAATTGTACAGTACAACTAAATGCACATATTTGTGTGATGTGATATGTTTTTATATTTTACATTTTCTAATTTTATTATTTGATGGAACATGTGTGGTTTGAATCCGAATAAAGATATTTTATTCTATTCTATTCCATTCACTTAATACATTATTGCATATATCTAAGTTCCTCACCCCAAAAAATATCTAACTCAGAAGTCTTTTTTGTTATAAAACACAATATTTTAATAAGTGATATATTGTGTTATTGTGATATTATTTCTTTAAAAGAAGAATGGATATTCAAGTAAACCATTTATGATAAATACCGCTAAATCTAAAAGGTGGATATTCAAAAGGATAATAGTTGGGACCAATATTATATAAAGTCATATTTAAACATTTGGAAACTAAGTTCCTTAATGAACGACTATGCAAATTTGCCGATGATTTAAAAATCATCTTTCCAATAGATCCAATAATTATCGAGTTCTCCAAAAATAAATTTCTTTGCATTAAGTGCGTATTTACTGACATTATGTCTGAGAATAAACAGTAGAAATATAAAAACATTAAAAATTGGTAATTGAACAGGATCTAACTATGTTTATTTACATGATGCTGTGATTATTGATGTTTTTGATATGAAACTTCAGCAAGAAATTAAGGATATAGATATAACTGTTCAATGTATAGCTTCTGCTGAGACATATTAAAAGAATGGTTACCTGCCTTAAGACCATGTGGGCGCTAAAAAATATAAATATATTATCAAACGATATTATAATACAAATGTATATAATTTGGATTAGGATGATGGTCATGATGATCATCTTGCACAGCCATACAAAAGCCAAAAGCGATTAACGTTTCACATTCATATAATCATAAATTGTTTAAGGTTATATGTGGAGAGTAGAAGAGCACAAGGTCGATTATTCCTAGTGAGAATGGTTTGTATTCGGAATTTTCCGTAATCAAAAGTTGAGCAATCTATTCTCATCAAATCTGACTCTACATTGTTCACACCCGCATTTATTGCAGTTTCTAACGTTCAGGAAAGTTAATTTGTCACGATTGGCGAGTTAGTTGATGTGTAGCTCGGTAATTTCTTTGGAATTTGCTTTTAAGCGGAAACTCGTCAATTTGCTGGCATATTGTGTGTTCGCATGCGTCATTGGAATGTTCGCCTTATAATCAAGCGAGTACATTAATTTGCTATACCTCAGCTACTCTTATTTACCGGCTTGGTACTGCATTTTCAATTGTGCATTCATACCAATGCGCGGAAGACGCTCATCACTTAGCGCGCCTCAAACTATCGATATTTTCGGTGCGTT
Source organism: Eudiplozoon nipponicum (assembly GCA_029291075.1). Classification (NCBI taxonomy): domain Eukaryota; kingdom Metazoa; phylum Platyhelminthes; class Monogenea; order Mazocraeidea; family Diplozoidae; genus Eudiplozoon; species Eudiplozoon nipponicum. Next base: position 31,529 of record JAQBSW010006911.1, read on the forward strand.
AACCACCATTAACATTAGTAACCAAAACGTTCACTAGAGTATCCATCACTTAGCCTTGTATCCATATTGGAACTGGCGTATGGCCGAACTACATTTTGCATGGCCTGAAGGGTTTGTATTAATTAAACTGCATGTGCTACCTAGGTTAATCGGATTACTGACCGATGCACGTATGATCATCAGCCTTGGTTGACAAACTATCTAGAAGAAGAAAAATTCCGATGACAAAGCATCCTCCATGAAATGTGGAGCCGGCTTATCCTCCAAAAGGAGTCAGCCGCAGTAAACAAACAAACAATATTTAATCATGAATAATACGAATTTGAATGTTCCCTCCTTATAACTTTATGGCAGTGAATCATTGGTCAATTTTGGCTTTTGTGTGGCTGCGCAATATAATGATGCTTTTACTTGAATCAGTGGAATAGTGCCTATATAAAATCAGTAAGATCGATTCATTTAGTAGGAACTAGATGTGAACATTTGCCCGTCTCTCCTGCTTTGGCAGGAAATGTTGCAGAGAAGTAACTATCAAAATTTATAAATTTTAAAATAAATTGACATAGAGTCTAATAAAAACGCCAGCATCTAAGATATCTTTCTAATTTTTATTACAGAACTAGCAACAATGTACAATCCTTTTGATACTTAAAAATTTGATTATAATTATACATTCTCGTTGTTGAACAATATACAAGAATTATTCTGATCAGCACGGTAACTTTTTAAATTTTTATAACCACGGTCTGTATTATTCTATTCGAAAAGTTATGCATTGTATCAGCGCATTAGTTAAATTTATAAATAAACATTAGCTAGTCATGTTTCTCATTTATGCATAATACGATACTCGAATTATACGTTAATATTTCCAATTCTTAGGTCAGAGATGTACTATTATATATATCATCAATGCAATTATAAAATGACTATAAAGCAATTACGCAAATAACAAATCTAGTGTTTTGGGTGGCAGCTCCAAATTCGTAAACACATCTATTTATTGATCGCTAGTTTACGCCAAAAAACTCTTCCATATTTAGTTTAGATACAGAAAAATATCTCTTGTAATTGTCGATCAACTGCACAACCTAGATTTAATAATCCTGAAGTGCGAATATAGTTTGTCTTCTTATTCCACAACATTTGTATATGCTTCCATAAATTCTTTATCAGCGGCAGCTTTCTCAATTTCGTTTATGTCCAATTGTGTCGAAATGTTTCCGGAATATTCGTCCGATTTATCTCAATATATGACACACTCATATTGTGCTCTTCTATTCATAACCTGCGCTGCGTAAAACTTTTCCAATTGTTCTTCTAATGGTGCAAAACTATGATATATATAGCTAAAATGGCCACCTGTAACCTCTTAGTTAGTCTTCATAATGTGACCAAATAATGACCTTCAAAGTAAATTCGTTAAATATGCTTAATAGAAAGCTTTAATTCAAACTTGCAAAATTGAAATGAAAACCAACCGTATTGTATTTAACTAATTATCGAACAACACAGCAAAACTGTCGTCTGTCACGCGTACTGACGCATGTCGATATTCAATGATCGACATCAGAGTATAACGGCAAGCTGAATAGCGAAGTTCAACCCACAAAGGATTGTCATGTAAAGTACAACAAAGTATGGTGAACTCAAAATGTTAATGTTCGTGAATGCGTAGAAATTGTGCAGCCGACATATACAGTCAAGTAAAATGTATGCCAGACAAATAGAAGTAAGACTTGCACATTTAATTTTTCTTTCTAAATATATTCAAGGTGTTTTGATATTTTATAGTCAGTTTGGCGTCGTACACGGATGAGGATCACGGAAAATCGAAACGTCTCAGTAAGTAGGACTGCCCTTAATAATATTAAAAGTGTCAATATTATTCATAATTTTGCACACAATTTGTACGTTATCTCAAAATTTTGATATGCTGCTGATTACTCATTCTCAGTTATTTTTACAGTACCAGTGTATTTAGAATTATTTGTACAATATGATCATAATTTACCTCAGATTGTTCACTGCTGCCCGTAATCCAGCGTCATTTACGATTTATTGTGTCATCAATTTATATTACTACTCAGCAGCATCGCTTTCGATCAGGAGTTGTATTGACCCATTTATTATTTCATTATGCGTAAGAAATCAGGCCACATGTGGATGCGATATTGTTTCAAATTAATATAGCGAGAATTTATTCTATACAGTTTGCCAGTATAAAGCCAACAGAGTTAAGATTTAAAATAAAATTTTTCATTTGCACCAATTTTCATGCTTTTGGGCACTCATCGTGTACATTCCACACTTTCTGCAGTTGCCGGTCAGATCACGTCCAAATCGCTGTTGATTTTTGCGACTGTTCTATTTCCTAATCGAAGCCACACTATGCAACTAATTTTAAGTTATACACCAATTTGAGAAATTGGCCATCATCTCCGGCATTCCTGTTCAGCTTATATGCTACCTTTTCAAGTAATATTGTATAAAAATAATACAGTTTGCCTACTGTATAGTATAAGCTGCTTTGTTGTATCAACGTTGAAATTATTCCAAACAACTGGAGACGTCACATTGAATTTTAGAATTACACCTAGAAAACATTGCATATTTAATGTTAGTGTAAACTAAACATTTCATGGTATGGCGTGCGAAAATGCATCAAGTTAACCAATTTGAATCTTGCTGGGCAATCACAATGACATGGCTAAATTGTCCATGGAAATTTATCGCCATAACGTTATTATGAGTCGTAATGCAGCTACCATATGCTCGAAAATCGATAAATGTACCTCTGCCTAGTAGAAATTCTTCAAGGCGACAAGTACTTCATTACAAACTCGAAATGGTTACTGACAAAAGGGTTTACGAGAAAACCTATGTTTCACCAAAACGATTCAGCTCAAAACATTCTGGATTTAAATATTTTGGATAATTTCTCATTAACAAAACATGTCAATTCAGTCGAGACATTCTGAATATTTTCATTGTGTTTATTGTGACTACTTTCATATGATTATGATTTTTGCTTTGCAACATTGTGCTCAATAAAAGGATGATGCTTCGACTTCGCCTTCTCACATTACACTTCGGAAAAAGATCCGGGACTAATCACAAGCACGGATCTCAATAACAGATACCAGGTATATGTATGAATGGTATAGCATCACTAAATAGAGAGCTACCCCGCAAAATCTCTCGCAAAAGCTACAAAACTTCTTACAATAAAACTCCATGTACATGTTAGCTTTGCTACGGTAAATGGATATTTTTTAAAGTAAGTATATTTTGGCAGAGGATAAATTATAATATATTAAATAACTGCTTATTTTTGCTATGTTAGTTTTGTGTGTTATTGTTTATCTTTATTTAAAACTCATTAAAGCATTCCAGTCTGTTTGTAAACTCGTCTTTTAATTCCATTTGTTTGCGTTGTCAAGAACATTTACTTAATCATAATTAAGATATAGATAGCTCAACTTTTGTCGTCTTGAAATATAAATGATACTTGGGAAGATTTCATGTATAAAAATTTTTTGTTCCTCTAAGAGGCATTAAAAATTTCTATGCATTTTTGAAATTGTTGATGTGTAATTAGCAAAAAATTAGTTCAAATGGACAATGAGCATATCTCAATGTAATCATAATCTATAAATGTAATTTCATGTAGACTTGCGTTTCGTCTGGAGTGTGATATTTCAATAGATGTCGATATTACACCCTACACTGATTATATATTTGGTCAACTAATACGGTTATTTCCGCAGTTTAATCTGAAATTGTATTGTGTATTAAGGCAGTAATACAGATAACTTTATGAAACAACTGTGGCAATACAAAATTAAAGACAACCCGAAATATATAATACATAATATACAGGAAATGGTCATCAGCAAAAGTGGTTTGTGAAAACCTAAACTTCACCGAAGTTGAGGATATGAAAATTTTTTGAGCGTAATTTGTCCTAGAAAACCCGCAAATTCTAGATTCGCTGAGCACCAATTATCACATTTATGGAAGTATTTAATGGTTATTTAAGCATTGCTGTGGAAAATTAATAAGTATGCAGTTGTAGACGTGTTCAATTTGTCGCAGGTGAATATTACAATGTCAACTTGAGAAAACTGAATAATCAATTACGGAATAGCGGGTATAACACGTTTTAATAATTGGTAGCATTTCAAGTTTTTTAAATCACAATAGGCCTAGTTACCCAGTTAAACATAGAGGCACCTAAGATTGAGGACAAATTTGAACATATTGAGGAAATTTATTGCCACACTGCGAAAAGAGTAGTTGAGATATGTTCGCAAAATAACAAATGATATTATGAAATTGTAGCTGAACCTTGAATTTACGGTAATAATAAGGATTCCGTGGAATATTTACAAATATATTTTGTTGAGTTAAATATAAATGGGGCTAGAAAGATTTCGTAAGACATAACGATCAAAAGACGAAAGACAGCGCATTAGTGGTTGTTCTTTTTCCATTTGGAGCTGCCAGGCGAAATGCCAATCCTTTATTTTGCAATAATTATTTCATTTTAATTACATCTTTTTATAAAATTTATAATATTTTATTTTTTATGAAAGTAGGAAGATTGAACTTTTTTGTTTAGTTTCGCTTTATGGATTATGTTTTAAGTTTTAAGTTTTTTTTAATAGTTTACGATACATTTTTTCCGTGAATAACATGTTAAAAGCTTTAAATACCATTTAATAGTTATTCCGAGGGTTCTTTGCTGCCATGATACCTATATATATATATATATATATATATATATATATATATATATATACTTACTTGGATACGTTAATTGACTCTATCAGTAATAAATGTTCTTCGGCAAATTGACTAATTGTATCCAATGGAACCTTGACAGGCTACTTGGGGAGCTGGTCAATGAGCTCGCAACGGTCTTTTACATTTAATTAATTACTAATTTGATGGATTCAATGTTCCTGAAATTGTGTGCATCAAGGCAAGTTGTTACACTGATTTCGAATATCGTAAATGAATTCCTTCCTTAAATTAAATAATTTGATAATGACCGCTGATTATCATTTTCTCTGCTTCCGTACACTTGGTAGATTTATGTTGTCCGTTTACGAAATATCCTTGCGATAAGTACTCTAAATATTCACAAATTTGTTTAAAAACAACACTTTATAAAATATTTTGGCAACAATTATATATTATTTTCTTTGGAGAACTGATGTATGAATTTGACATTACGTGTTGCACACCGACTAGCACACCAGTCATAACTAAATGTGAAGGATGTTCAAAAACCCGAAGGAAAGAAAAGAATAATTGTTTGCAAATAGAGAGAAAATGGGTGGATAAACTGAAATAACATGTGTTTAGATTTCTTAGTAATTCTCAAGGTTTTAGCCTATATTAACCTATTTCGATAACAAAATTGTAGGCGTTTTATTGCAGGATCAGTATCAGTAGAAATATTTCATCTGTATATTTTTCCTGAACGGTTTACATTGCATATATGGAGTTTTAAATTAACTTGAGATTGCAAGTTCGTTATATCTGTTAACTCACTATAGCTCAAACGCACATTTGTTTAGAAAATTGTTGCATCAAACTGTCGCACATTCCACCAAACAATTTTTAATGCCAATGGGACTAAATACCGCTTCCTAGTCATATGTCACAAATAAACTAGAACCTTATTTGTATAAGAGTAACTATATATTTGTTAACGATTCGTTAGTGCATCCTTGTTGTCCTATTTGCACTAACTCGTTCCTAATTAGTAAAAAATTAACAAAGTTCAGCAAACTATATTCTTCTTTATCAATGTGTGTAGTACTATACATATTGTTCTGGACTATACTTGATGAATAATTTACCGATCTGCAGTTGCCTAGAATTTTATCTTCTATACGCCACTAGTTAAACATTCTGTCAGCTTGGATTTTAATCCGGTCTTCAATGTCTATTATGTGAACATTTGAAGTCTGCACTGACCTATATTTTGGCGTTCCTTTCTGCCTGGTCATGCATAATGAAATGTTATCCTCTTTGGCGAAACAAATTTTTACGAGATTATACCTTTGTCCAACTGAAATTTATTTATCTTGCTGGTAATTTTTGAATGATTTTTTTAAAAATATTTGCAAAAATTGGTACATAATTACCTATATAATAGTTCTCTGCCACTGACAATATCTAATTGCTGAAGTAAACATTCGACCGTGCTGAAACCTGATCTTACTTGAAAAGGAAAAGAGAGTTTAAATTGTTGAAGAAATGTATGTATAAGTCGTCAAAAAATTTAAAAAAAATGTCGTAACAATAAAACATGGATTGGACTGTGAATGAGTTAACAGAATCAAAGTTAAAGGATATAAACAAAACTATTCAGGAAAGGGTTAAAAGGACATTTAGCACAATTTCATGTGCGATATAATTAAGCCGTTAAAATCTTATTCGTAACGTTTATCCAGGTGACACATTGTTTATTCTACGATTGTGGTGGCTAATTTGAATTACATGATGAAAGCCATGGCAATTACCTCGCCACTTGGAGAGAAGTCAAAATAGAAAACATAACATGGCACAAAACGGGATATTGCTTGTTGTGCATTAGTTTGTTATTGTACTAGATTAATTAAGTGCATATAACTTGGGTCTAGCAAAAGAAGCGAGTATTACGAAATAATGATGTAAAGTTATTAGTTTATGTATAATTTTAACCTGAAAGCTGAGCGAGATTTGTGTGGTGCAGTTGTAAAGTCGTATAATGTGAAGCGGAGGCCTCTAGAATGGAATCCTCGACATTACGGTACTACCGAACAGTTTCTGATTGAGAAATTAAAACTATTATGACAGGGTTGTAATTTTAATAGACTTTCATCTGTATAATTGGATTTTCGTTGATCCTAACAATTTCGCTTTTTAACCAAACATTTTGAAAGAGATAATTATTTATTTTGATTATAGTTGGACAGTTTAATCTTCAAGATTAATTGAAATTTCCTGATTTGCGTTTTGACTAATTCAGCTTTCATAAGGCAAGCTTCATTTGTTTCGTTTGTTAAACTTGTTACGCGGATTGCAACTGATGAAGGCCTACGGTAAGTTAGGTCGAAATATTTTATCAAAAGTAAATTACGGGAACAATGAAAGCTGCGTGAGTCAAAACGCAGATCAGGGAAAGTACAACCTCTAATTGGATTTTGTACTCTGGCATTAATGGAATTAATTTCCTCACTTTAATTTGTCTAAGCGACTTCAAAGCCAACTTGTAGTGTACAATTCATAATACGCTTGAAGTGTTTACCAGCACTCTGGCTTTTGAGAAATAAAACCAATTCCTAACAATTGAATACTATTTGTTTCGGAGATCTAATATACGGGCAATTGTGTATTTTGGTTGCAGAACTAGTAATAAATTAATTAATATATGACCAGAAGGATAAATTAAAGACAGCGTGAATTGAAGGAATAAATTTCATGTACGCATAGGTTTCGTGTAGTACGAGCCGGTATTACGCTCTAAACGCCGGTGCTTATTTTAAGGTCGTAAACTTGATTTACTTATTTTTTATCACAGCCCGCGCAACGAATAATTATTTAAATAATTATAACCACAATCTTTCTGTGTGAGGAACGTTGGAGAATTTAATGAAAGTCTCCGATACGCGGGCAGAAGTATTCAACAACTTGACTTCAAAGCTAACTTATTAGATACAAAATATATATACCGAGCCGACATATGGTACTAACAATATGGTTTCCGGGTTGATATATGGTACCAACAAAATGGATTTCAAGATATGCTAATTTTCACCAAAATTGAGAATTACAAATGCTCGAATAAGAACGAAACGAATGTGCACATGGGATTATGCTTTCGGTTAATACTGACTTGGAATTCAAATTTGCGCTAATATGTTACTAGCTGTGCAACACTTAAAAAAATTGCAGTCATACCTATTCTTACTTTAGAAACTTCATATACTCTTGATTTGATGAAATTAAATTAACACATTTTGCGGCAATGAAAAAATTATCCTATGGAATAGATAAATAATACATGTAATTTAATGTCAATATTTAAAAAAACATGTTTTAGTATATTAGGAACTGCGTACCTTTCAACAATTAAAATCAAATTTGAACAGAAATATGTATCAATATAGACATAAAAAATGTAAATACTCAATTAAATCGACGCTAATGTATGGATTTGCTGTAGTACTACTTTTAGATATATTAATCGCGCATCACATTGTCTCAATAAAATATAGGCTGCATCGATAAAATAATAACTGTATTACTTAGAAAATTTTTAAAATCAAATTATTGAATTGGATATATTTTCTATGTATTAATAGGTTGTTACACTTGATATCTGCAATTCTGATTTAATACACATTATATATATATATATATATATATATATATATATATATATATATATATATACTCTCTCTCTTAAAGGGGATAAGGTTATTTATTGTGTCTAGAATTTACCCCGGACGGGTTACGAACCGGTGCACATCTGCTTAAGGATCTGGTCCTCTAATTAATGAGAGTGTTTGCCGTGCCCAGGTTCAAGACCTGTCCCTAGCAAATTCTAGACAGCACGTGATGGGTTCCCAGTAAGGTCGAGATTGGTCTACCGTATGAATTGTTTTTTCTCAATTATACAATGCTTAGTTTATTTTTACAAATATATCAACATCAGTATCATGCAGAGCCATACAAATGCCAAAAGTGGGTAATGTTTCACTAGTATATAACCATAAGCTCTTCACGGTTAAATATGAACTATAAAAGAACACTGGGTCGCCCATTCCTTGTATATATGTTCTATATTTGGAGTTTACCTTCTCTTAAATCGTCTGCACACCAAGGCCAATGATGCATTTTTCATCGGGCATGCCTGCTTTCAATCCGGCAAACACATTTAACAATGAGTTACTGCGCAGTTTGACCAAACTCAAAGCATCACATGAAACGGTATAATGACCGATTCCATTTAGACCCGGCAAATTACATACTTCCGTTCCCAGACTAACTTTTGCCAGCCAATCGTCCGGCCGGCTACGGGTCAGGTGTTTATATCAAGATTGAAATCTTTATTATAGTAATTGATATCACCACCCAGGGAACCAATTTTGATTTAATTTTTTTACATTTTAAATGAGAAAATTAATGTTTGTTTAGTCTGACTAGTAAACAAATCTGCATGTGACCACTTAGTGCACAATTTTTCTAAGTCGCCTAGCATAGTAAACAAAATGATAAAACTATTTATTGACATGTATACAAATAGAAATTTGTTTACATGTAAACACGAGCTTGTTTTTAGAGACAATATTGAATACGTTCATCTAAATTTGGCTGCCAGATAGATTCTCCATAGTACAAGCAATACATTTGTGGTCTTAGTTTACTTGTCAGTTGTGAAATATATTGAAAAACGATCGCAGCAGTTCATTATGAATAAGACTGTGAATGAGTTAGCAGAAATAAAGAAGTGGGAAAATGACGATAATGTTGACGAAAATCTAGACAAAAATCTGGCACAGTTGGATATAATGTTACCACCACCCGCGCAATCAATTATTGTTTAAATTGGATATAATGTCGTCTGAAGTAGCATCAATAAATCAAAATGTGGGAGAAACTGCTATACATTCCCTGGAACAGTCAGACATTCCGTTGGCTCGGCCCAAGGTGAATGTGACTGCGGACAAGGTCCCAGCACACCAGTCAGAGGACAGGTGTGACCATGCTGAGGGAAGGTTCAAGAAACCATCGACAAATCGGAACATAATCGGTTTTGCAGATGAATCTGATGTTGAGCATTTTAAGCAGAAATATTATTATGCGTGCGACCAGATAAATAAACTATTTTCGATGTCAATTAGGTATTGGATACAGAGTTCATACAGCGAACACAATTTTGTTATTATTTCGGAGACGATGCGGAATACCTACAGATATATGTTTGGAGAATTTCGCAAAAGTAACTGATAATAAGGGGATATGACAACATTAGGTAGAATATAACGATCAATTGTTGATTTCGGCTGAAATAGGGTACGGTTAATTGCTTCACTACCTTCATATACCTGATTTATTGTTCCTAAAATTGGCAGTATTAAATTTTGTTAATAAAGCTTGTCAGATTGAACAGTTCTATATGTCTAAATAAAATATATATTTTACCAGAAATTGTATTTTCTCTTGTTATGTTAGAATTACGATTATGCAAATAAATTTGACAAAACATATATTTTTCATTTCGAAGTTCAGTTTATGCCAAAATAATATGTTCAATAACTAAAATCCTATTGTTAATTTTTTAATGTTTTGCGCGCGAAGAAAATTTTAAAAAGCTTCATTGTAGCAACGTTTTGTGAAATTATGACGTGTTGATTAATAAATCTGTTTGTGGAAGTATATTAAGCAATTCAATAATCTTGTATGCGTTGCTCTGAAAAATGACTATTTATTTCATTTCGGAAATGGGTAGGCGACTTGATGAGCTATTCAATAAGAACGCCCTGACTCACTGCATTTAATTTATAGGTAATTTATCAACCCAGTACTGTAATATTTGTGCATATCAAGACATGTTGTTGCAAAGATTTATAACGTTGTAGACTGTGTCGTGCCTAACATTAAATAAAATGACGTCTCCATTGATTTATAGATTCTCTGCCTCAGGGCACATCGTGGGTGTAGGCTAAATGTTCACGTAAATTTGCTGCCATCAGAACTATAGACATACTCCGAGATGTTGCCATTTGGTCATTCGATTTTTGAAAAAAAAAATCTATAATCAAATGGTCACGAGAAGCAGCGCTACGTGCTTAAAAGTAAATTGGTTTTGATTCCCATTTTTATCTTAGTATTGCGGAAGAATTTGCTCATAATTATATTATATTACTTTAAGAGGACAAAATACAAAGTAATTTTCATCAATTAATTATTTTGGTGTCGCTATTTTCAATTTGTATTGTACAGTCAGTTTAGATTTAACAGTTATCAAGATATTTCGATCAAATATTTTCATTTGTCTCTGTTTTTCAATGGATAGCTTTATGCAGAACGTGTAATTATTCACAAATAAAACATTGATATATTAATGTTTGCTGATTTGACATCAGCGATATCATTATACAAACTTAATAACAGATTAGTACATAAAGAACCACGGTAATATGCAAAATTATGCATAACATACAAATTTATGTCATTTACACTGGAGTATCGTGTTGACTAACTATCTATTAAAGGGACCTGGTACAATATTTTATAACTATCATAAATTTTGCTTCGTCACGTGAGATTGTTTGACAGTAAAATCTCCAAATTGATTGTTAAATTTGACAGTAATAAATTTAATTTATAATATGTATCTGACAGTGCAAGATCAAAGCCGATGCAATATATATTCCAAGTCTGCAAAGATAAAATATAGTGGTTTACGAGAGAGGTTAAATTTTGTTAAAATTGATAATTGGAAACTATACTAAAAATCAGTTTCTCCTGCAATTTCAAGAAATCTGGCTTCGCCTCAACACCAATAAACAGGTTTTGTGAAAATCCAAGTCATTCTATGGAATATATAAATATTATAATTTCTTTGATGTCGAGACATTATAGATATGTTTCTTTTGGAATGCGAGACATTATAAAATTCGTGGTATCCTCTCTATATGAAAAATGAAAAGAATTTTATCAGATACAAAAACCATTTCTATTCCATATTCTTCTACGGTATCTACAAATGACCATCTTTTCATGTATATTCAGCTTGAACAAGCAGATAAAACATGTTCAGGCATTGAACTTGAACTGCTTTTGATGCACGCAATTGATTAGATGTTCCCATATTTTACAATCTCTTCATATTTACATTTTTGTATCTTGTTTTACATTGCAATTTATATATGAAGTGGTGTTAATTTGTAGATTCTTGAGAATAATATACTTAAGAAACGGGTTTTGCTCTTTATCCACATGGAAAGGATACTATGAATATTATACATGCTTTTATTTTAATTAGTTAATTCCAGTTTTACTAGAAGTATGTTCCAAAATGAGCTTGAATAAGAACATTTATTTAACTATAACACGACGCAAATTTATGGATTCGCTGGAGTATAAGTTGTAATAAATTGGTTGCGTTTTGCATAGTCCTTGTAAGTCTGTCATCTAACATTTTTTGTTACTTTTATAGGGTGTGTAATTTTTGAAAGTGTAAATGCATTTCAGGTATAGGTAGATGGCTTCAGATATGCATTAATAAAATCTTTTTGTGTGATAAATTCAATTTGACTTAAATATAAATTAGTATTGGATATATCTATCTAATATTTCCAAGCCAAATAAATAATGGGAGCTAATTGTAAAGTGTTCGCATTCATATGATTTGCAAGTAAGCGTGGAACGCATGTGTAATTTTTATAATAGCTTTAGTTTATGCTAACCTTTGTATATTATCGTCATTGCAGTTTTTGAAATTTCTTTTTAGGTACGCAGAACCAAATGAGCAATATTTACATATTAATTTGCTGCAACAAAGTGCACATAAACATGCATATGTTTAAGGAGTAAGACTAATTGATGAATTTCTAAAATATGGGTGCATCTAATGACAGCCTACATGCGACAGATCATACAAACATTTATTAAACTTGATTGTAAATAACTGGTGTAAAATTTCATTTCACTCGAGAAAAAGAAAGAATTCAGCTTCTGCCAATGAGACATAAGCTATACATTTGAACCAGCATTATTGCACATGTGGTGGAAACGAATCCATAAATCATGTCTGCGTATGTAACTTTTAGTATACGCGCATGCACAAAAATTTAATTGTTCTGTGTTTTCCAAATGTCAGTGCAGTCAAGAAAAAGAAATTATTATAGTTTTCGCTAAAGTTTTATAACTTGAACAATGTTAAAATGAGTCATTGGGTGTGTACTAATAACTATTATTTATACCAAGTTTACTTAAATTATTTAAACAACAATAAATTTCTCCACAAAAATTCGCAGAATATAGAAGAACATCGATAAGACAGGTACAAACACTATTAAAAATTCAATGATTTTTAACAGAAGAAGATGGCAAATTAATATCAATTTTCAAAAAGAATCCATATAAAATAAAAAAGATTCAAATATGCGTCGGTAACATTTAGTTGTCCGGTATAAATTATATCAGACAGTAAATGTCGGCTGGGAAAACACCATACACACAGTAGCAGAATATTCTGCAGTTATAGTCACTTTTATATATGCAAGTTTTTGTTAGGTGTTGCGAACCTAGTACCAAATTAGTTCAGTTGTGACCAGGAGGATAAACCAGTCAGCATGAATGGAAAGTTTAATCTCATGCACATTCGTTTCGTGCTTACTGGCGACTC
>JAQBSW010006912.1:0-44940 GCA_029291075.1 Eudiplozoon nipponicum
AACAGGTGTTCGGAAATTGTTGTAATTCTCAATTTGGGTGAACTTTAGCATAAATTTATATCCATCAGGTTGGTATCATGTACCGACTCGGAAACCATAGTGTTAGTATCCGGTACTCATCGATTTAAAAAAGGTATCAGTTACTAACACAATAGCCATAGTGTTAGTATCCTTTACAGACTCGGTATATATTATATAGTGTGAGTTAGCATTGAAGTCGTATTGTCGTTGACTTCAGATTATGTTAGCTTCACTATTACAGGTTTACACATTCGTCTAGGAGATTGTACCGTCCTATTATTCCACATTCTTCTACCAAATATATAGTGGTTAAAGGGCGTAATACCGGCTCCTACTGATGAGTCGCCAGTAAGCACGAGAACGAATGTGCATGAGATTATACTTTCCGTTCATGCTGCCTTTGGTTTATCCTTCTGGTCACAACTGAACTAATTTGTTATTAGGTTCGCAAAACCTAATACATACTTGCAGCACAATAAACGTAAAATTACTAGTGGTGAGAGCCGCATATCTAATTTTGCTTTGATTTTCACTAGTCAGTTTACTGTTCTTCTCTGATTATGGCAGGCCAAATCGTGTCAGTACGCGTGACTGACGATAGATTTGCAACGTTTTGTGACTGGTCAAATAATATTGGAATAATGCTTATATCAGGCTTGCAAACCTGACTTAAAAAAATAAATAAAATGGAGAATTACCTGATCTGCGTTTTGACTAACGCAGCTTTCATTGTTCCAGTAATTTTCTTTTTCCATAATATTTCGATCTTCATTACCGAAGATCTTCATCAGATGCATTTCACGAAACAAATGAAGCAAGCGCGTTATTTCCTCTAGTCATAATATTTATATACCCCAGACTGACCTTTCATTGGTTATACGTGTCACTTGTGTGTGTGTGTGCATTTTCATAACTGTTGTTTTCATCTAACTAATTTAGACCAGAGTGGCTGAATAATAATTTATCAATTGCATGCGATAACTATTCGTTTTACACACTCAATGTAAATGACGTAACTGAGATGGGGGAGACCCATAATTCAGAAACACTCGTCATAAAAACGTACCATGAGTGATAAAACCGGAAGTACGAAAGACTAATGCACATGTTAAATTACAATTCAAACCACTAGGTTGTACTCAAAATAGACAAGTTAATAACAGTTATTGGCGCACGCCACGCATGTGCATGTGTATGTGTATGCATAACTAAAAACTTGGTTAAATTATTTTTTTGATACACATGCACGTACATCTAAATGAAACTGCAGTCAATAGACATTAATTTACCCTTTGCACGCGTCAGACAAATTATTACTTATAACTATTGTATTATTAGAATATTTCCAATGGTTAGGGTGGGGGTGTAAAACAGAAAATTAAGGTTGATATCTATTTGTTTTAAAATCAAATGAATAGTTAGAGATGAAATTTTGAAGATTATATTAATAATAATTGTTTATTCATTTGTTGAATAAAAGCCCACTAATTAGTCAATCTTAATCCGATGTTCTTAATCTTTTACTGGAGCTAGCTTCAGTTACCAATTCATGCAATCGCCTTTTTCTTCCACTACTGATGAGTCGCCAGTAAGCACGAAACGAATGTGCATGAGATTATACTTTCCGTTAATGCTGCCTTTGGTTTATCCTTCTGGTCACAACTGAACTAATTTGTTACTAGGTTCGCAAAACCTAATACATACTTGCATATATATTAGCTCTTCGCAACAAACAGTATTTAACTGTAATATATTGAATTGAATGATGTCATGCTTACCGCGAAATGTGATAACTGATATCGATGAAGGCCAGAGTGTATGGTTTAACTGGAGTAACAGGTGTTCGGAAATTGTTGTAATTCTCAATTTGGGTGAACTTTAGCATAAATTTATATCCATCAGGTTGGTATCATGTACCGACTCGGAAACCATAGTGTTAGTATCCGGTACGCATCGATTTCAAAAAAGGTATCAGTTACTAACACAATGGCCATAGTGTTAGTATCCTTTACAGACTCGTTATATATATTATATAGTGTGAGTTAGCATTGAAGTCGTATTGTCGTTGACTTCAGATTATGTTAGCTTCACTATTACAGGTTTACACATTCGTCTAGGAGATTGTACCGTCCTATTATTCCACATTCTTCTACCAAATATATAGTGGTTAAAGGGCGCAATACCGGCTCCTACTGATGAGTCGCCAGTAAGCACGAAACGAATGTGCATGAGATTATACTTTCCGTTCATGCTGCCTTTGGTTTATCCTTCTGGTCACAACTGAACTAATTTGTTACTAGGTTCGCAAAACCTAATACATACTTGCATATATATTAGTTCTTCGCAACAAACAGTATTTAACTGTTTATTGTGCTGGACTGAAAATGTTGGCCGTACAAATTCAATGCAGGCATCAACCTCATATTTTTGCAGTTTCGTCATATATATATAGGCAATACAATTAAACAATCATTGATTTTACCTGATTTTCGGATTGCGTACCGAAATATTTGAATCCACTGTCATCATGATTTTTGCAGATATTTCGGGTTCCAATTACGGAACCCTTTTTCAATGCCAAACACATCACACACTTAGTTGACAATCAATATGTCAAGTGGAAATATTAATTTAAACCGCCTCATTTATACTTGATTTTAGATCTCTTAAGCATAACGTTTTTTTTATAAAAATGTTAGGAAAGTGTATGTTAAATTGGTTTGTGTATGTGTCTACATGTATACACTCTTCGCAATGAGATTACAGTGATATAATGACAATTAATGACAACTCACTAGATAAGCGTACGTCATGCTGTGTGTATGTGTTCTCGTTTGTTTTGAATTGAGGAGTAATCAGTTAATGCTAATGGGTATCCTCTAAAGTTAATTGAAGCAACTATAATGAGCGTTATAAGTAAATTTAATCATGACTGGAAGTACGTGAAGTCAAATAAATTAAAAGATGACCGGAGGGTAATGGTTATACCTGACTCTAAACTAAGTAGGAAAATAAAAATGGTAGCATCAAAATACAATATACGTACTATTTTAAAACAGACCCTTACACTAGGTATTATACTTCCCAACCAAAAGGAAAAAATAGAACCGCTAGACACATCAGGAGTATATGAAATTCCATGTAACGACTGTAACTTGATGTATGTGGGTGAAACCATGCGCCCAATTAAGGTTAGAAGAGGGGAACATAAAACCGCATGCAAGTATGCCCATGTTAATAGATCAGATCTTGCACGCCATACAGTAGAGACAGGACACACAATTAATTGGGATGGGTGCAGACGTATATCAATTTGTAGCCGTAGCAGATCGACTAGACTGATTAGAGAATCCATCGAAATTAAATCGAGAAATGACATAATGAATGAAACAGCCGTAGAAAAATCACTAGGTCCTATTTGGAATACAGCACTAAATAATGGTAGAAAACGAAGATTGCAAGAATCAGAATCAGAATCAGAAACTCGCTCAAGTAAAAGAATAAGAACACTGGACTGATATTAACTTACAGAAGTGGAGATTGATTAATTCAATATCGCCTAATTTATTTTGATTATTTCATCCTTGATTACTTGTTGTTAGTGTAGCGCCTTTAACATACATTTATCTATACATGATGGCAAGGTTTATTTTTATTTTATTTTCTTTGCACTATTACTAGTATCTTCTTTATCAGGCAATTTTTAATTTCTTTTACGTACCGTTTAATTTAACTTTCTACCCTATTGAAACACTTTATCCGTTTCTAATTTAATTTTGCTACCTATTAATTATTTACTCTATTAATAGTGTCATTCCCCCTCCTCACCGAAATGCCACTCGTAATTACTTCATTTAGAAAAGTAAGTGTAAAATAGGTCTGACGTGTGCAGCTAGGAAATGACAGTTATCATTTTAGTTTTACTTGTATGACCGTTACACGTGCCTGTAATTACATGTAACAGATTAGCTCTCAGTTTTAAGTAAACGCTCACGCACATACACACAAACACGCTTATCCAGTGAATAGTCAGATGTTGCCAAATCGCTGTAATTTCACTGGGATGAGTGTACACTTGCATTAACTGATTACTCCTCAATTCAAAACAAACGAGAACACATACACACAGGCATGACGTACGCTTATCTAGTGAGTTGTCAGTAATTGTCATTAAATCACTGTAATCTCATTGCGAAGAGTGTATACATGTAGACACATACACAAACCAATTTAACATACACTTTCCTAACATTTTTATAAAAAAACGTTATGCTTAAGAGATCTAAAAACAAGTATAAATGAGGCGGTTTAAATTAATATTTCCATTTGACATATTGATTGTCAACTAAGTGTGTGATGTGTTTGGCATTGAAAAAGACCTCCGTAACCGGAGGTCGAAATATTTGCAAAAATCATGATGACAGTGGATTCAAATATTTCGGTACGCAATCCGAAAATCAAGTAAATTGTTTATTTCCTGTCGCGCAACATGTTTCTTTTAAACCTTTTTTGTATGTATTTGCATATACTCCCACAGAATGCAGCGCAGAATACTGCAGGCTCACTTTTTGCTCCAACCTAATTTCTGCTATGTTGGAAAAGAAGTTCAGAAAAAGTCATAGTTATGGATGACATGAAATTGGGTGTTTAAGTAAAGCAGAATTTCATTTAGGTGGCAGATACACGTGAAGTTCAATGAAAGTCTGTTGTATAGCTACGTGTGACAGATTTTATTTAAATATCACAAACTTTAGACTTAATATGAGGCGTATGCCACTTGGCACCCTCCGTCTCTCGGGCAACTGTTGTGGAGACCTAATAATATGCAAGTATGTATTAGGTGTTGCGAACCTAGTAATAATTAGTTCAGTTGTACCAGAAGGATAAACAAAGATAGCTATGCACGAAAGTATAACTCATGCACATCGATTTCGTGCTTACTGGGACTCATTATAGGAGTTGGTATTAGGCCCCTAACCACATATAGTGAGGAATGTGGGATAAAGTGAGCAGCGCTGAAGTCGCATTCGAGACTATACGATGTTAGCTACTACTATTGCAGGTTTACACGTTCGTCTAGGAGATTGTACCGTCCTTATATGCCACATTCTTCTACTCAATATATAATGGTTAAAGGGCGTAATACCGGCTCCTACTGATGAGCGCCAGTAAGCACGAAACGAATGTGCATGAGACTATACTTTCCGTTCATCCTGCTTTGGTTTATCCTTCTAAGTCACAACTGAACTAATTTGTTACTAGGTTCGCAACACCTAATACATACTTGCATATATATTAGCTCTTCGCAACAAACAGTATTTAACTGTAATATATTGAATTGAATGATGTCATGCTTACCGCGAAATGTGATAACTGATATCGATGTAGGCGAGAGTGTATGGTTTAACTGGAGTAACAGGTGTTCGGAAATTGTTGTAATTCTTCAATTTGGGTGAACTTTAGCATAAATTTATATCCATCAGGTTGGTATCATGTACCGACTCGGAAACCATAGTGTTAGTATCCGGCTACTCATCGATTTCAAAAAAGGTATCAGTTACTAACACAATAGCCATAGTGTTAGTATCCTTTACAGACTCTGTAATATATATTATATAGTGTGAGTTAGCATTGAAGTCGCATTGTCGTTGACTTTAGATTATGTTAGCTTCACTATTGACAGGTTTACACATTCGTCTAGTAGATTGTACCGTCCTATTATTCCACATTCTTCTACCAAATATATAGTGGTTAAAGGGCGTAATACCGGCTCCTACTGATGAGTCGCCAGTAAGCACGAAACGAATGTGCATGAGATTATACTTTCCGTTCATGCTGCCTTTGGTTTATCCTTCTGGTCACAACTGAACTAATTTGTTACTAGGTTCGCAAAACCTAATACATACTTGCATATATATTAGTTCTTCGCAACAAACAGTATTTAACTGTAATATATTGAATTGAATGATGTCATGCTTACCGCGAAATGTGATAACTGATATCGATGAAGGCCAGAGTGTATGGTTTAACTGGAGTAACAGGTGTTCGGAAATTGTTGTAATTCTCAATTTGGGTGAACATTAGCATAAATTTATATCCATCAGGTTGGTATCATGTACCGACTCGGAAACCATAATGTTAGTATCCGGTACTCATCGATTTCAAAAAAGGTATCAGTTACTAACACAATAGCCATAGTGTTAGTATCCTTTACAGACTCGGTATATATATTATATAGTGTGAGTTAGCATTGAAGTCGCATTGTCGTTGACTTTAGATTATGTTAGCTTCACTATTACAGGTTTACACATTCGTCTAGGAGATTGTACCGTCCTATTATTCCACATTCTTCTACCAAATATATAGTGGTTAAAGGGCGTAATACCGGCTCCTACTGATGAGTCGCCAGTAAGCACGAAACGAATGTGCATGAGATTATACTTTCCGTTCATGCTGCCTTTGGTTTATCCTTCTGGTCACAACTGAACTAATTTGTTACTAGGTTCGCAACACCTAATACATACTTGCATATATATTAGTTCTTCGCAACAAACAGTATTTAAATCTCTTTTCCGCTCTCGGCAGAACTGCACTTAGCCCATGTGAAAAGTACCACCAAAACTAGAGTTCTAAATTTGCAATAATTTAAACACATGCTACAATTTGTATGAGAATAATATTTGCTCAACAATTATTTACGCTCATTCGGATCACCTCTTTTGGCGTAGATGGCAAACTGATCAACAAGTAATCATATAAAATGTGCCCGCTCTCCTCCCTTTTTATAATCCACTTAAACAATATTCCTACTTTCCATGTCAGAACGAAACGTCTAAGGAAACCCATTGTTTAATAATAAAATTTTGTACTTCAATTTTTGCTGCGCAAATGTTCTAATGTGATTTTGCACGAGTTGAGAAACAGATATGTTACATTGCGCGGAATATGTGTACGTACATGCATAAGATAGTTAAGACATGGTAAAAACAGAAATATTTCTTTGTTACTTGAACAATTTTTCTACGTTGACTAGTTGATAGTTGTTTTTAATGAATCTTAATTAAACCACACGACAATATTAAAAAAACCCTACTTCAATGCAGTTAAAAATCTAATTTGCGCCGTAGTTACACATCAAATATAGGTTTAATTTTACTTGTTCTGCAAACGCACACTCGTGTTATCATGTCATTAATGAGCAGCTCACGATCTCAGGAACAATCTGGACATGCAAATGTGGTTTCCAATTTTAATCAAATTACTGTCCAGTTGAAATCGAAATTCGCAAACATGAATAACTTTTTCACCAAATAACGCTTTTCATTTTTGTGTTGTAGTATTTCGAGAATAAACATGTCCCTATTTATAGCTGCTCTCAAAAAAGCATATGTCATTTACCATGTCGTGTGCGATGTAGACCGGGAAGCACACAAACAGCCATTAACAAAAAATTCATTTTTTTGCAAAGAAATGCTTTTCGTGACAGGGAATAGAATAATTACCTGATCGATGTTTTGCGGTAGAAGGTTATTTTATCCACTGCCAAAAGTTTGACAAAACATATTTCGAGACCCTCTTCTGAGATCGTAATAGTATGAAGTTTAACAATTATTAAGGTAAATGCTAAATTTCGATTGAACGATTCCATTTATACTCACTGGTAGACACTTTAATCATAACCGAATTTTCACTAGATAGATGTGTTCTCTGTGTTTGTAGGCATTTTTCAGTCATAGTAAAACAATTAAGTCAGGTAAAATTATCATTACGTGTATGCTCATCCAAGTTAAATTACAGTGATCTCAAAACAAGTTTGGACGATTCCCTAGATAAGCGTAAGAAAGAATCACGTGAGTATGTGCTTAGAATCGAGAAGTAATCGGCCAAATTGTATTACTTGTATATTAAAAACAATTGAAAATGTGTTATAACAATTTTACAATTTCTTGGTGCAACGAAATTACTACTGGCAATGAAGCCCGAAGTCGGCCACAAAATATTCAATGCCGAAATGTGTATTAATAACAAAAGCATCTTTTTTCAAAGCAAGAATCAGGTAAGCCATATTATTTGTTATCTGATTCATGTTCGGACTAAAAAAGATTGCTCCAAATTCCTCTTTCCTGCGGATAATTTTCGATACTTTTCCAGGTATCTTCATTAGTCTGCAGCTCATTAAACAAATAATAGAAAATAAATAATATTTGCTTAATTCCACTTAAAACGCTCCATTTATATTGAGCTGCGGACGTTTAAGTAGATAGGTACACATTACGTATGTGTTTGTACTTTGTGTATATAACAGATAAGACCTCAGTTGAATATAATTACATACACGAGTACACCAATGCAGGCGAAACTACAGTGAAGGAATGTTAATTTATATTTTCACGCTCCAGACTAATGATATTCTTACAATGTGAAATGACGTAATCAATGGTGACCTCAGCGATTTCTGAGAGAGGTTAAATTAACATAGGTATAATACAAATAAAATCTCAAGACAGATTAAATTATCAAAACGGAAGAAAAATGAAAATCTTAATAAAGTTATTAAAATAGAAACAAGGGTCAAACAAAGAAATTCAGCAAATTACTTAATGAGGTAGGAATCGATGTAATGAAAGGAGGTAATCTAGAAAAATATTCCAAAAATAATTTTCAGCTCAATAAGAACACTGGCGTAATAGATACAATAAGATAAGAAATAAATGATGAACTTTAGAGGGAAGCTACTGTAAATAATAAATTATAAGGTAATGCACATATAAGCCAACTAATAAGCTATCTAAATCCTATATACGCATCTCTATCCGGAGCAAGTTCCTGAGTCCGATTCGTCCAATCATCTTTTCCTATCATTAGTAAATGCTATGATCCTGACGGAGCCTAGCGACTTCTTCTTTGCTGTCTCATTCACAGTTTCATCTTTTGACTTTATTTCAATATGTTAAGAAATAAATATCATCGTTCGTTTTCGACTTCGTATCACTACGCGTCCACAATCATCTCAGTTGACTAAGTCTACATTGAATGACGGGCCTGATCATATCTAGTAAAATTGTGCGGACGGTGACAAAATTCTTAGTTTATATTGACAAATTTATCTACGCAATAGATAAGGTGTTTACTACAAGTTCGAAACCTGGGTTAAAGTAATTGTTATCACCGCTCGCGCAACCAATGTTCGTTTAATTAAAGAAAGTTTCATATTGTGTGGTGTCTGTTCTATAGTGACAGACTGTGGATGCGTAGTTGGGACTTCAGGTATAAAGGAATGCCTTATAGGACCCACCTAAAGGAAAGACTAACTGAAAATTTTGTGTTGTATTTGGCAGGATGGCTCAGGGGTTAGAGCATCACATTCCGATGCAGACATGCCCAGGTTCGTGCCCTTTCCACGGCAAATTTTGGATAGCACGTGAAGAGTTCCCAATAAGATAAAAACCGTTCTACTGGATGAATTGCCTTTTCTACACTATACAATATTTAGTTTATACTGACAAATTTATATAAAGAGTCAGGTGTTGACATTCGACATTGTTACACAATTCTAAATCCATTAATTGCGCGAGTAGTAGTAATACCTAATTAAATCAAGTTTGTTTGCTTCATATAACCACTAATACTGTTGTATTTAGCTATTCGTACAACATAGAAAACTATTGCCAGTTACACGTTCTAACGCATCTCAACCATCCGAGGAGCAACCATAATGCGTAAATAAGGGTAGGCATGAGTCTCTCAATTCTAGATCCGTACATATTCTATTTGGCTGATAACAGCGGCTGGCCAGTTTCAATGCATTTACGAAAATAGACTTTCTGCAGCATTCGCTACATAGATGAGTTACACAATGAAGCAATTATCGATTGTGCGATTGAATAAATGCAATGAGATTGGTGTTTATAGCATGCTTACAAACTTTGTTTAGAGAAATATTGCCACCACCCACCCAGTCAATGATTTAAAAAAATTGTATCACTTATATCTTGGTAACAAAAGCTGTACCAATTATTGTTCGTGACTGTATAGAAACTGGGAAGCCGACGATCACAATCAAGTACAATGTATGCGAGACTACTAGACGTGAGAGCCGCATATCTAATATTTTTTTCAGTATATATGCACTGCAGGATGATCCTTGCTAATCTGACTACCGTCGTGCAATGATGGTGATGATGGAAGGTCGAATCGAGTCTGTAGATGTGACCGACGGTAGATTATCGTCGGTTTGTGAATGGTATTGGTGATTATATCAAGCTCGTCTACTTGATTTGCGGTACAATGATGGATTTCCTTAATCAATTTAAACCTAAGTTTAGGCATGTAAAAGCTGACATAGAGAAGGAATATCGTAGAGTCGTGGTATTGCCGAACAAAGCATAAAACTAAAATCAGTAGCATTGAAATACAATATAGGAAAAGTATTAGTATAGTCCATGATCCTAGCATGTAAACTTCTCAACTAAAATGAACATTTTGAATTCTTTGACACTTCCGAACAAAAGTGTGATCGCATGTACGTTGGTGAAACATTGCGAAGATTCAAGCTAAGAAGAAGCGAAAACAGAACTGCATATAAGTACGGATATGTTACTAGTCCTGATTTGAGCCGTTATTGAATAGAGACTAGACATCAGTAACTGGTATGATTGTAGATGCCAAGTGGTATGCAGTAATAAAGGAAGGCCCGTATTGATTGGGGAATCTATTGAAATTAAGTCAAGAGATGTTATTATGAATGGAATGACGATAGAAAAGTCGCAAAATTTCATTTGTTACACAGCATTAACAAATTAGAACAGCAAAAATCTTTATGCTTATTTAAGATTAACTTATTATTGAGCTTACTAATTTACCAATTATTTATGGTACCATTCTTCTGAATTACATTCATTATTTGTAATCTTGTTGTATGTATTAATTAAAGGTTCTTATTTAGATGAACTTATTTTAATTGACTTTTATTTTAATTTTCTTCATTTATTGCAATTATCATTTATCTGTTAGTTACTCTTCTTAATTTAATTTTCTGACCTTCGAAATTTTAATTCATATAACTATGAAGGTCCCTATTTTATCAAAATTTCGATTAATTGTCAAGGTTTGATTTTACAACTGTTTTACTCTCATTAATTTGGTCTCGTCAAAGCAACTGGTGTAGCCATTGCTGACATAATTTCGCTTGGTCAAAGTAAACCAATAATCTGGCGCTTGTAAAGTGTAAATTATAATTCATTCACTATAGTGTCACATAGACGGATTTAAACGTGTATTTAATTATGCTTACCTGTTACATACATGCACGCTCCTACTCGACGTGCGCTCATCCAGTGAAACGTCAGAAGTTATTATCAGATTAGCTGGTCATAAGCATAAATGGATCAGTTTAAATAAAATTTAGCGCACATCGAATTTCCCCCTTATTTGTAAAATTGGACTGATAAAAATTCTCGTAAATAAGAATCGCAGATTATACGCCGAAAATAGGAACTTGGAGCAATCCTGCATTTGTTACAGAAAAAATCTAGTAACTATGCAATACCAAATATCGTACAAGTTTATTTCTTCAAATAAAATAATCTTTTATTAAAGTTATTCATGTCAGCTTTTTATTTGAGACAAAAATGGCTAGCAAATTCTAAATTGAAATCGCTTTAAAATCAAAACAAAAAAATATTATTCTACTAAGCAATTCAAACAAATTTATAGTTACAAGCTTTTAATTTAATATAAATTCTTACGAAGACAACATTTGTACATCCTTGTGAAACAGAAATGTGTTCCAGACGCCTTTTATCAGATCATGGCGTCTAACAGAATAACCACAAACATAACATAATGAGTATATACTTTTAATAAGACGAAATTCGCCTGGCAAACAATAGATTGGTGTAAATATCATGTCAGAAAACTTATTCTAATTAACTGTTATCATTTACTGCGCAATTAATATTTCGATATGCTATTGAAGTACTACTTTCAACGTTTTGGGCTTGACATATCTGCTTTAAACACTATAAGAAGATTTGAAACTAAAATATCAAATAAGCCTCAAGATTCATTGAAATATTCGTGCACCTAAAGATGGGGATCATTATATGATGGACGGATTAAACCGAGGAAATGTTCCTTAACTAACTATGTCAGTCAAAAGTTGTAAGTCAACATATGAATTACTAGGTGCGCGACACCTAATACACAATTATATATATATACCTATATATATATATATATATATATATATATATATATATATATATACCTATATATATATATATATATATATATATCGTTTTTTTCCAGTGCAATTTCTATCCTCAGTCTATTTCACATGCTTTTATTTATTGATATATATATATATATATATATATATATATATATATATATATATATATATAAAAGCGAAGTTTCTCTGCAATATACTTCAGTCACTATGAAATGACATAAGCATAAAAGCCATCAAATACTGTTTCGAGCTAACAGATGAACTGAAGTGCAAAAATAGTCCAAGAAGACGAAATTCCATCACCTGATGTTTCATCCTTATTGACAAAGATTCCACTAAGACAACAACGTCTAAATTTTGTGACCTGATTAGAAATGCGTTTCAAGATATATTCAGTAGACACTAAAAGCCTCAAAGACCTCATATTGCCATTTAAAAAAACGCACTGTTTACAATTGAGGTAAATATTCCCAAAAGTTAAATGATGTTGCTTTGTGAGGCGGCCTAACACCTCTCCTGGCAGATGCATGCATGCACTATCTTGAGCAAAAAAAATTGAAAACATAATTAAGCAGTGCATAATTTACAAAAGTTATGTTGGCAATCCCTTATTGTTTAACACGGAAGAAGCAGGCAAAGCAGGAATCATGAAACATGCCAAACAGTCTGATCCAGAAATCAAATTCAATCCAAAGCCAGAGAAAGACAAATCTCCTCTTTTCTTGTACATCCCACTCACTCGATACGAAAATTGTGATTTGATAATGGCAATATATAGGAAATCTACTTTCACCGAGCAATACATCCATTAAAAAGTAGTGTACCAAATGCTCACAAAAAATTTTAAAGCAAATTGAATAAAATAAGGTTTGCACTGAATAAAAGATTGCAGAAGAACTAGGCCACCTGAAGAAACTTTGGCTAACGAAGAGCGATTAATAAATTTCAACATGAGAACACATCCGATTCGTACTACAGAGAATACCAAAAAAATGTTTGCCTAAACCTATCGTTTAGAGGCGGGCTATCCAACGAAAAAATTGCACGCTTGTTAAATCGAAAAATTAAGAAGAATTTTTTATTGCATAAGTTAGCAGAAAATTCAACACACAGAGAATCACGAGGTTAGCTGTAAAACTTCAATTGCGAATTCTCTTCACATCCTTCATAGTCTACAAATTTTAATGTATAAACGGTAGAATATATATTGGACATAGAAAAAAGCAATTGATCAACAAAATCCAACATCCTTTACTGCCGAAACTGACTAAAAAAGTCCTGGAAATGTCAGCATATATTAATGAATTTTTCAGTTCTACACAAATCAAAGTCCAGAAACATCAATAAACATAGGCAATTCCTTTTAAGTTAAACAAGAAAACGACCTAAAAATGCAAAAGTTTTACCAAAATGGTATGTTACTCGACTGGCTGCAAATCAAACAAAACAAGATCAATCTTCATGTATCCATGTGAATCCAACCACCAAATGGACCAGAATCAACATAAATTCTGGCAAGTACTTCACGAGTTCCCAATAAGAGTGACATTAATATTTTTGATGAACGGCTCATACAAACATTTTCAAAGTTGAGTTTATAAATAATATATATATATATATATATATATATATATATATATATATATATATGTATAATTATATGAATTAATATATGAATTTATTTATTCATAAGTATTGTTTTTTGTATAAATAAGGAGATATATGCGCGATTAGAAAAAACAAATTTGGTCTAAAATATCGGCAAATATATAAATACCTAGTTTAACTGGCAAAAACGATGGCGGAAAATAAATGTTATCAAAAAATGGGTTCCATTCAAAAAATAATGAAAAAGGTTGCATTCCCGTCTGATTTCGATCAAACCACGAATCGTGAATACGACATTAAAATAATGAAATAGATTGAAAATATATGAATCCAAATCAATATTTACCGAGCTTGAAGTAAACACCAATCCTATTGCATTTAACCAGTCGTCGAACAACATAGCAATACTATCGCCAGTCACATGCAATGACGCATTTCGACTTTCCATGATCATCATCAGAGTACGACGGCAAATAAACTAGCGAGGATAAAACCGCATTGCGATGCGGTTTCGGCCTTATTTTGAACTCTTCACGTACTGTCCAGAATTTGCCGTGGACAAGGCTCGAACCTGGGCACATCTGCTTTGGAATATGGTGCTATAACCAATGAGTCACGCTGCTGCTCACTACACAAAATTTTCAGTTATATACTATACAATTTTTCTTGGTTAAACGTTTATTTAGTTGGACCTTATATGCCATCCTTTCAGAAATTAAGTTCCAAATAACAATCCCCTATCTGTCATGATAGAACAGACATCAAAGTACATGGAAAAGTTGTATTTATTTGAACATTTATATAATCAAATAAACATTGTTTGCACGGGCGGTGATAGCAATAGCTTTAAATCAAAGTTTCAATCTTGATATAAACACCTGACTCATTATGTACGTACATTTGTCAGTATAAACTAAGTATTGTATAGTGTAGGAAAGGCAATTCATCCAGTAGACTGGTTTGGTGATTATCGGAAGCTCATCACGTACTGCTCAGAATTTGTTGCGGACGCTACGTGAAGAGGTCCAAAAATGGAC
This sequence comes from Eudiplozoon nipponicum, assembly GCA_029291075.1. NCBI lineage: Eukaryota > Metazoa > Platyhelminthes > Monogenea > Mazocraeidea > Diplozoidae > Eudiplozoon > Eudiplozoon nipponicum. Next base: position 14,899 of record JAQBSW010006912.1, read on the forward strand.
AAAACTGGTGCACTGTAAATTTCCTTTTCTATATTGTACAATTCTTAGTTTAAACGATCAAATGTATTTTTATAATGAAGCTGTTGTTTATATCAAGAACTCAACCTTGATTTAAACAATTGTTATAACCGCCCGCTAAATGCACGATCGTCAAATCGATAAGGTTAACGGTTAACTATCATATGCTTGAAGTTTGTCATTACCAAAACTCATTTCTTCGCAATCAGGTCGAATTTACAAGGTCAAACTCATTTAATTATAAGTCTAATGGACACCGACAGCTTTAATTAAGTCGTTCCCTTAGTTCGCCAGCAAATTGGTGTTAAAATTAAAGCAACGCGTATACACAGTTCTTAAACTCAATCAGTCATAAATTAAAGGTAAGGTTCAGGCTGCATATGCATTGCAGCTGTCAGCAATAAAAATACATTAAAGTCCCTAATACATAGTAAAATATGTGAACAGATACTGGATTTTTGTGTTTTAAAATTATTATTTTAGCTAAAACTTTCCTAGAATCAGACATTCAGAACTAACTAAATGAATATGCATTAAAATCGTTACGAACTTTGCTAAGTATGGCATTATTTTAGCTAAACACAATGTTTTACTAGAATTTTGCTATATTTTATCTTAAACAATAATTCATAACTCACTGAAAACCTAGCATCTAGCTTGAAATACTAATTAGAGGACACCAAATTATACCTTCTTTCAATCAATTCTTTAAATCAAGTTTGCGTGCTTGAAGTAAACACCAATCCCATTGTATTTAACCAGTCGTCGAACAACATAACAAAACTACCGCCAGCCGCAACGCACTGACGCATTTCGAACTTCCATGATTATCATCAGAGTACGACGGCAAACTGACTATCGAGGATCAAATCGCATTGAACATATATGGAAATCAAATTTCGATCTGCGGCTCTCACCTCCAGCAGTCTCGCATACATTGAACTTGACTGGAAATATCGGCTGCACAATTTCTATGCAGTCACGAACATTAACTGTTTGCAGCTTTCGCCACTAAATTATACTATTTGGTTAGTTATGTAAAATTAATTTTTCAATTAAGAGCTCCGGCCTGAACGTTGGAGCCCTAAATATAGATTAGGCGAGACGGTTTCGTGGCGATTGAAGCCAGATATTTCGGGAATATGGTACTCGTGAGAATTGGGAAGTAGGCATTCTTTACCACCTGTTTAACATACCTAAAGTCGAGACAACCTTTCGGTTTAGATCACGGTTATGAGGCAACTTCCTGCTGCCTGGCAGATTACAATTAACTGCATGCAAGCTCAAACGAAACATCGTGTGGTACATGGAAGCGCTTGAAATCTAATTACAAGAAACATTACAGTTTTATGTATGAAGATAGCTTATTCCTGTGAATGAATCAGACCTAGAAATGTTAAATAACATAATAACATGCATATTCAAGCGTTGCATATTGTCATAAGAAATAAATTTCAAAATAGGATCCAAAAGTATTACAATGAAATTTTAACAATGTCTCTGAAATTACGTTATCCAAACTCATTTAAAAAAACTAATAAAGCATATAAAGTAGCAATCGATATCGTCTTAACCTCAGATTTGTCATCAAACTTATTATATCATTAATAATCTAGAAAGCTATTTTTGGCTCTCAACATTATAAGTACACTCATTTTTTGACAACATCTAAGAAGCATAATTAAGGAGCAGATTCAAAATATTTTATATCAGTCTATGTAACTCCTACCTGGCCTATTACAAATGTTAAAATGACTACTATTTGGATTAATGAATCAAATTGCACTTAAAAAGTTGAATATAATATGTAGCATGTTCTCGGATTGGTCTAATATTCCTTGTTCTTCTTGTTGATGTTATATTTTTAAAAAGTATTACTGACACTCAAATAATCATTAGAATCATATGAAATAATATTAATTAATTAACATTGATTCTTTGTGTCATAATATTACTTCATCAAGGTTGCGATCCATATATATATATATATATATATATATATATATATATATATATATATATATATATGTATATATATATATATGGATCGCAACCTTGATGAAAAGTAAATGTTATGGACGCCCAGAAAACCAATGTTAGTTTAATTGGCATATTTATTCATGTGCTAATTCTATTGATTATTTGGTGTCAGTAATAATTTTTAAAAATATAACATCAAGAAGAACAAGGAACATTAGACCAATCGGAGAACATGCTATATTATATTCAACTTTTAAGTGCAATTTGATTCAATTAATGCAAATAGTAGTCATTTTAACATTTGTTATATATATATATATATATATATATATATATATATATATATATATATATATATATATATATATATATTGTATAAAACTAAAAATCTGCGTTTTGACTAACACAGCATTCATTGTTTGAGTAGTTTTCTTCTGCCAAGATATTTCGGCTACCTTTAACGGTAGTCTTCTTCAGTTGGTCCTTCCTCACCAGTTTAAATAAAACAAAACTAATGAATCAAGCGCGATATTTCCTCTAGCCATATTATTTATACTTCAGACTGACCTTTCACTAGATATTCGCGTGTCACGTCGTGTGTGAGTGTGGATGTGTGCATTTCCGTAACTTTTGGAACAATGAAAGCTGCGTTAGTCAAAACGCAGATCATGTAATATCAATTAATCCAGGCTCGCGAAAACAATCTTCATTCAAGAAAAATTTACAATCAGATGCTTCTATTCGAAACTTTCCGCGTTAACTACAAATTATTGGTTCAATTCTGGACGATTTCCATACAATTTGCCCGTACGAAATACTATTAAGATAATCGAAGATATCTGGCTTCGTAAGGGCCACAAGAAGACATTCAATTACATCAATGTAAAAATGAAGTTAGCAGAATTCAAATAAACACAAATCAAACATTCCATTATTATGGATACATGTAATGACACAAGTTTGTTTTGATAATAAAACAAAAGTATTCTTTCAAATCAGGCAATCGCCACATGCATCCGCCCGGTTGTTTAACTGATTCAATGCGAATTAAGTTATTAATAAAACAATATATAATCCTATAATTATCTATTCATCAATTTATATGTAAAGCTACCAACGTATCTATCTTCCAATCTACCTACCGATCTAACTATCTATATATAATTCTAATTGTTAATTAACCAATCTATTTATCTATCTATCCATATATGTATATATATATATATATATATATATATATATATAAATGACTGTCTAACGACATATCTAAATAACTATAAACGTATAAGCTTATTTATCCATCGATCCCTTTATCCAATTGTCTATCTATCTATCGAATTCCATATATTTTTTATATTTATATACTTTTAGATGTGTTCCACGTTGCCTATATATATATATATATATATATATATATATATATATATATTAATGCACATGTGTATATATACTTACATATCAAAATTGCAAACTTACATTCATTCATTTAGCAAGTTAGCAATCTAACGGCATTTCTTTGTAACTCTCTCTCTCTCATCTCCTATTCAGCCTCATCAAGATGTATATTTTTATCTAAGCAATTTATCACACATTGGCTCCAAAAAAATGAAAATGAAATAGTGTTCAATAATCTTAAAATATATCCAGGACAATAAGCTACGAAATGTAGGCCACAATATGACGAAATAGAGCTCCACAGAAAAGTCATTGGATAGATATGTACAACAAATGAAAAGTTTTGAAGACATGTATATAAATATATTCATCAGGGACTCCAATATATCAAGTTAGAAAACTTTCCATTTGCTTCGAAATACAGATTCATGAAGACATCAAGTTATAAACATTGACGTAAATATGAAAATAGACATGTTATATAAATTGTTCAAGCGTCCATTAATCAAGCTATTCAACGACCTTTATTATTCTATATATTTATTGATAAATCTATCTTTTGAATACTTGAAATGTCAAAAATATATACATAAATATTTGTATATGCATATACCTGTATATATATGTGTGTGTTCGATCGAATAGAAATGCAAACCAGAAATAAAAGTTAGTATATGGCTTCAAATTACGCGTAATATGTGACATGTTTGACACAGTAGTTATTCTAGGACTCCGGACCAAATATGCCCCGGTTTGAATCCCGACAGCCGCAAATCCTAGACAGTACTTGAAGTTGCAAATAAGAATGAAATCGGTCTAATGGATGAATTCCATAGTTACTTGATGCTATTTACATTTTATACTGACGAAATATTTTTAATGAAAATCTTGCTATTACAATATATATATAATTTATTAAACTTCAAATCCCACAGATACGTACGTTTAAGTGACTAACCATTTTTCTTTTATAATTATAATATTTAACTAACTTTAAATAAACTAATTTTCGTCTGAATAAAAAATATCAATAATAATAATAATAATAATAATAATAATAATAATAATAATAATAATAATAATATTTATATTTATGCGTACCTTTTATCTGCATCCATCTCTTTTTATATAATTCTGCCTATATCAATCATTCTGCCAACATGGATTCTTTACGAATATTAGAGTATTTTATATCAAACCATGTAGGCATACTGCTAATTCAATTTTCTTGCTTATAAAAAATGATTTTGCGTACTGCCAACCCCTGTGAAAAAAACAGAAAAAGGTTGACAACACCAGGATGCTGGAAATGCATTGTTCCTGTGGCGCATATATTTTTTCAAAACTAAACGTCCTACAATTCAGACAGGTAAACCCAACTTTTCAGTGTTGCCGACAAAAGCAACAGAATGCATTGGTGCATCGTCTACTGAAAGTCACTACTGTCAACATTTTAATCATGTTTATGTGTAGGTAGGTATGAAAGACATGTATACACGACACATGAAGCGTGACACTACGAAACTAAATAAAGGAAAATTTTGCCGGGCTAAACTGTTTTGACAAGTCTGATGGGCAGTATGTGTGACTGAGGGTAGTCTTGCAAATTTGTGCGACCGGTTAGATAAACTGGATTGCTCTATATCTAAATTCCGCATACTGGATAAAAAGATAGCTATCACAAACGACGCAATCAAACATTGCATAATTGAAGTCGGACAATGTTTATGTATTCTTGGCGGAGGAGAGTTATCATTCATACATCACATTTATCAAAAATACTTGAGGTTAAGCTATGCTTCAAATACACACAACAAGACCAGAGTGTATGGATTTACTGAAGTAACAGGTGTTCAGAAATTGTTGTAATTCTCAATTTCGGTGAACTATAGCATAAATTGATATCCATCATGTTGGTACCATGTACCGATTCGGAAACCATAGTGTTAGTACCATGTACGTTTTCGGTACAATAATGTTGGTATCGGTTACTAACACAATAGCCATAGTGTTAGTATCCTTTACAGACTCGGTATATATATTATATAGTGTGAGTTAGTGTTGAAGTCGCATTGTCGTAGACTTTGTATGATGTTAGCATCACTATTGCAGGTTTACACATTCGTCTAGGAGATTGTACCGTCCTAGTATCCCATATTCTTCACCCAAATATATAGTGGTTAAATGGGGTAATACCGGCGTCTACTGATGAGTCGCCAGTAAGCACGAAACTAATGTGCATGAGATTATAGTTTCCGTTCATGCTGTCTTTGGTTTACGCTTCTGGTCACAACTGAACTAATTTGTTACTAGGTTCGCAACACCTAATACATACTTCCATATATATTAGTTCTCCGCAACAAGCAGTATTTAACTGTTATATAATCACATGCACTGATGCATTTCGACCTTCCATGATCATCATCAGTACACGACAGCAAACTGACTACCGAGGATCAACCCGCAATGCATACATAAGGAAAGGAAAATTTGATAAACGTTTCGCACCTCTAGTAATTTTGCATATATTGTACTAGACTGGAAAATTTGGCTGCACAATTTTTAGGCGGCCAAGAACAAAAAATTTTTTCCAGCTTTTGCCAAATGTATATAAGGTGTACAGATTAACAATCATTGGTTGCGCTGATTGTGATAAAAGTTAATTGAATCAAGCACTTGAGCTTTATATAAATACAAAACCCATAGTTTTTACCAGTTGCACAACACAACAAATGTAGTAAGATTGCCGTCTTGTTCTGATGATGACCATGGAAAGTCGAAACGGGTCAGTACATATGACTGGCGGTTGTTTTGTTATATTTTGCGACAGGTCAAATACAATAGGATTGGTGTTTATATCAAGCTAGCGAACATAAATTGACTAATTAGTATCCACACCCGCGCTAACATTGATTTTTAAAATAATTTAAAAAAAATATATGTGACGAAAGCTGTAAATAGTTAACTCTCCTGGTTGCACACAAATCGTGCAGCCAATATTTCCGGTTCAGCACAATGTAAGTAACGTAACTAGGAGTGAGAGCCGCATATCTAATTTTGCTTTCCTTATATATGCATTGCGATTTAATCCTCGCTAGTCAGTTTGCCGTCGTACTTTGATCATGGATGGACGAAACGCATCAGTACGTGTGACAAACGATAGTTTTTGTATGTTGTCGAATCATTGAATACAATGGGGTTGGTGTGTATATGAATCTTCAAACTTGATTTGTATAATTATTATCACCACACGCGCAATCAAAGAAAGATTTAGGTAAATGTAAATTAGGTTGGAATTGTGCAGGTTCCTACTGATAAATCACCTCTTAGTAATAAACGAATGCGTACATGAAGTTGAACATTTTGTTCATATTAGCTTTGGCGTGTTCTTCTGGTCCTATTTGGAGTACTTTGTTACTAGGGTAACATTTAAATACTGTTTGTTGCGAAGAACTAATATATATGCAAGTATGTATTAGGTTTTGCGAACCTAGTAACAAATTAGTTCAGTTGTGACCAGAAGGATAAACAAAGGCAGCATGAACGGAAAGTATAATCTCATGCACATTCGTTTCGTGCTTACTGGCGACTCATCAGTAGTAGCCGGTATTACGCCCTTTAATCACTGTATATTTGGTCGAAGAATGTGGGATAATAGGACAGTACAATCTCCTAGACGAATGTGTAAACCTGTAATAGTGAAGCTAACATCATCTAAAGTCAACGACAATGCGACTTCAATGCTAACTCACTATATAATATATATACCGAGTCTGTAAAGGATACTAACACTATGGCTATTGTGTTAGTAACTGATACTTTTTTGAAATCGATGAGTACCGGATACTAACACTATGGTTTCCGAGTCGGTACATGATACCAACCTGAGGGATATAAATTTATACTAAAGTTCACCCAAATTGAGAATTACAACAATTTCCGAACACCTGTTACTCCAGTTAAACCATACCCTCTGCCCTTCATCGATATCAGTTATCACATTTCGCGGTAAGCATGACATCATTCAATTCAATATATTACAGTTAAATACGATTTGTTGCGAAGAGATAATATATATGCAAGTATGTATTAGGTTTTGCGAACCTAGTAACAAATTACTTCAGTTGTGACCAGAAGGATAAACTAAAGGCAGCATGAACGTAAAGTATAATCTCAGTAAGCACTAAACGAATGTGAATGAGATTATACTTTCCGTTCATGCTGCCTTTGGTTTATCCTTCTGGTCACAACTGAACTAATTTGTTACTATACATACTTGCATATATATTAGTTCTTCGCAACAAACAGTATTTAACTGTAATATATTGAATTGATTGATGTCATGCTTACCACGAAATGTGATAACTGATATCGATGAAGGCCAGAGTGTATGGTTTAACTGGAGTAACAGGTGTTCGAAAATTGTTGTAATTCTCAATTTGGGTGAACTTTAGCATAAATTTATATCCATCAGATTGGTATCATGTACCGACTCGGAAACCATAGTGTTAGTATCCGGTACTCATCGATTTCAAAAAAAGGTATCAGTTACTAACACAATAGCCATAGTGTTAGTATCCTTACAGACTCGGTATATATATTATATAGTGTGAGTTAGCATTGAAGTCGTATTGTCGTTGACTTTAGATTATGTTAGCTTCACTATTACAGGTTTACACATTCGTCTAGGAGATTGTACCGTCCTATTATTCCACATTCTTCTACCAAATATATAGTGGTTAAAGGGCGTAATACCGGCTCCTACTGAGGAGTCGCCAGTAAGCACGAAACGAAAGGAGTATTACATGTTTGCATTTACTTGATTTCTAAGCAGCCAAGAATATTTAAAAATTATATATTTCATTGGATAATGTCCTGATTACCCCTAAACTGCGGTAACCAATGCCGATCACGAATGTAGTGAGAATTTTGCTGGGATAGGAAAGGTTCAGGACGGCCGTTATTTTCTGCTTCGATAAAATTTTGACTGTCTATGAAGCCATATTTTTGCACACTATTTTCAAACTTAGTACATAATATCTGTTTTAAGCTGACTTTGAAGTCGCATTGAGGAAGGCCTTTTATGAAAGTAACTATAATACGCGACATGGCTTGACTAAATAGATAATCAGCTTGAAGAGTACTGATGACTTCTATAGATGGGTCATGCGCAAGGTTTCGCATGCATATATGAGATGACAACTTTCCTTAACACAAGCTTACTCCTAAGTTCCTGTTTCTAAATGAACCAGCCTTCTACTAGGTATATCAAGCCTAATGCATGATTGATAGTTATTTAGCATACATTGTTATTTCTTGCTCGTAAGCTGTTCCCGATAGTCTAGCTGCGGAATTTGTGGGTAAGCACACTTTAGGCTTAAAGAGATGTCTCATAGGCTCCACCTAAAAGAAAGACTAGCCAAGAAAAATTAGTAGGTATTTAACTGAAAAAAGTGTGTACCATGCGGCAGAATGGCTCATGGGTTAGAGCAGTTTCCAAAGCAGTCGTGCCTAAGTTCATGCCCTGACCGTAGAAAATTCTGGACAGTACGTGAAAAGTTCCCAATAAGGACGAAACTGGTCTACTGAATGAATTGCCTATTCTACATTATACATTGCCTAGTTTATAGTAAAGAATATATATATATATATATATATATATATATATATAATTGGACTTGTGTTTTTTATCAAGATCTCAACCTTGATTTAAATAGTTGTTGTCGCCGCCCGCGAAACCAATGTTTAATTAATTATTAGTCATTTTGCTCGATCTCAATATACCTTGTGATATTAGTAAACAAATATTTTCTCGCCAATGAGTAAATTTCACAATTCTTAATTTTATAATAAATAATGCCATTGGATGGCTAAATACTGGAATTTCTAGAATTTGGGAGAAACCAGGTCGTATTTAAAGAAGCATTGTTCATAATCACGTTTATGGTAAATCAATGCTTTTATAAATAAGTGTCACTACAATCAGTCGTAAATATTGTGCCATCCTCCTCCATCATCATTATTAGCATGAACCACTTCATCACTGTCAACAATTTAAGGTTACATTTTCGAACATGAAAAATGGATATAGACGTCAATATAGGTAAATTGTGAATCACAAATAAACATACATACAGCGACTAGATCTGCATAAGACAGATAAAACCATGTTAAACATTTTCTCGGTTTTTAAATAGTAACAGTCACACAGAAGTCTTAGAATTTTTTAAACGTATAATCCAATTCATAGCTGTGTGGGTTTGAAAGTGCACGTGCCTTTCCGTTCAGAATACCGTCCAAAGCAAGGGGACTAACTGAGGTGACAGAATAAACATAATATTAATTCGATGTCAATTTTAATAAAAAGCCACGATTAAACATACTTCGAAAGTTCTAAATAAAACAGTGCATAGCGTTATAACTAAACGTATGCAGTAAAAAATATATTCCTTGGATGAAATGTGGCACAATAAGGCCAGAATAATTTTCAAAATTTTCTAAGCAAAATATGTCCCAGTCTGGAATAAAAAAGTCGCTTGTTAATTATTTAATTAAATTAGTCCATTTGCTAGATGACCGTAAATATCTGTGAATTATAACAACAAAAACGAGCAGTTCTATTTAAATACTGTCTGCTGCGGAGAACTAATATACATGCAAGTATGAATTAGGTGTTGCGAAACTAGTAACAAATTAGTTCAGTTGTGACCAGAAGGATAAACCACAGACAGCATAAAAGGAAAGTATAATCGCATGCACATTCGTTTTGTGCTTACTGGCGACTCATCAGTAGGAGCCGGTATTACGCCCTTTAACCACTATATATTTGGTGAGGAATGTGGGATAATAGGACGATACAATCTCTGAGACGAATGTGTAAACATGCAGTAGAGTAGCTTCCTTCGTATAGTCTCGACAATGCGACTTCAACGCTAAATCACTCTATATAATATATGTACAGACTCTGTAAAGGATACTAACACTATGACTATAGTGTTGGTAACAGATACCAACATTATAGTACCGAAAAGCTGTGACCAGAAGGATAAATCCGTCGGCATGAACAGAAGACATAATCGCATATGCACTTCCGCTTTGTGTTTACTGGCACTTCCTTAGTTAGAGCCAGTACAGCACCCTATACCCACTATATGTGTCGCATAGCTGATTAAGTGGGAAAAGATGGATTAAATGCACTAGGATGAAATCGTAAGGGGTTATCTCCGGTGTTAGCGCACGTGTCCAGATTTGAGCCATGTCCGCGGCAAAATATGGAAAGCACGTGATAAGTTCCCAATAAGGACGAAACCGTTCTTCTGAATGAATGGCCTTTTATACATTATAAAATGCTTAGTTTATACTGAGAGATGGATGTACATAATGGGATTGGTGTTTATATTTCAAGTCCGTAACCTTAATTTAATAAATAATTTTATTACTGCACGTGCATGTATTAGGTTTTGCGAACCTAGTAACAAATTAGTTCAGTTGTGACCAGGAGGATAAACCAAAGGCAGCATGAACGGAAAGTATAATCTCATGCACATTCGTTTCGTGCTTACTGGCGACTCATCAGTAGGAGCCGGTATTACGCCCTTTAACCACTATATATTTGGTAGAAGAATTTGGAATAATAGGACGGTACAATCTCCTAGACGAATGTGTAAACCTGTAATAGTGAAGCCAACATAATCTAAAGTCAACGACAATACGACTTCAATGCTAACTCACACTATATAATATATATACCGAGTCTGTAAAGGATACTAACACTATGGCTATTGTGCTAGTAACTGATACCTTTTTTGAAATCGATGAGTACCGGATACTAACACTATGGTTTCTCATTCGGTACATGATACCAACCTGATGGATATAAATTTATGCTAAAGTTCACCCAAATTGAGAATTACAACAATTCCGAACACCTGTTACTCCAGTTAAACCATACACTCTGGCCTTCATCGATATCAGTTATCACATTTCGCGGTAAGCATGACATCATTCAATTCAATATATTACAGTTAAATACTGTTTGTTGCGAAGAGCTAATATATATGCAAGTATGTATTAGGTTTTGCGAGTTTACAGTTAGATCAGTTAGACCAGAAGGATAAAGCATGAACGGAAGTATTCATGCACATTTGTTTCAGGCATTGAACATCAGTAGGAGTTATTATGTCTTTAACCACTATATATTTTGGTCAAGAATGTGGATAATAGGACGGTACAATCCTACATTCTTGCCCAAATATATAGTGGTTAAAGGGCGTAATACCGGCTCCTACTGATGAGTCGCCCGTAAGCACGAAAAGAATGTGCATGAGATTATACTTTCCGTTCATGCTGCCTTTGGTTTATCCTTCTGGTCACAACTGAACTAATTTGTTACTAGGTTCGCCACACCTAATACATACTTGCATATATATTAGTTCTCCGCAACAAAGTATTTAATTGCCAAATATATGCAAGTATTATATATATATATATATATATATATATATATATATATATATATATATATATATATATAAAACATCAATTGATTGCGCGTGTGGTGGTTACAATTATTTAAATCAAGTTTGCGGTACCGTACTATTTTTCCATTTTGGTAAAAAATGTATTAGTAAAATTAACAAGCTCGGAATATATTATATATAGTGACTTTGATTTGAAATCGCATTTCCGTAGATAACATAAAGTCAACTCTTCTGCTGTTCTAATACACGTACGTATATATCGTAACCAAATATATAGTTGGAATACGGTTCGATACCGGTTTCTACTGATGACTCGTCAGTAAGAGCAAGCACGTGTGATTTTAAAATGATAAATGTCGTTCATTCTGCCCTTTGTTTAAAATCACCAATTGTTTATTTACAATAGTATAGGCATAGGAATATTCAAAGTAAATGTACGTAATATATAAATAAATATGTTGCCAATTTATACCAAACATTGCATCAGTTAGCAAAATAAATTCATTCATTAGACAGATTACGTCCATATTATGAACTCATTCAGTACTATCCAGAATTTTCCGCCGAAGAGACTCGAACTGGGGCACATTTGCTAGATATCCGTGTCACATGTTGAAGAAATCATGCGGAATTTTAAGTAATATACAAACTTCTGTTTTTATGTAGACTTTCCTTCAGGTGAAATTCATTTGAAGTGTCTTAATACATAAAGTTCTAAATGACCAACTAGAAGCTGTTATTATGCAACAGACATAATTGCATTTGAGTAAGTTTAAATTAATTGAAGTCTAATGGTGGATATTTTTTAAATATATACGAATCCAGTATAAGACAAACATTGCATTAGTTACCATAAACAATATATCTAATAGATTGGTTTCGTCATTATACTGTCAAATCTCCTTTTTGAGACCCGTCCGCGGTAATTTCTTGACGGTAAATGACAAGTTCCCAATAACGATGTAAACGGTATAATTTGTGAATTTCCTTTGCCAAAAGATGCATTTTTTCGCATACACTGGAAAAATATATGTAATGGAATTGCACGTGATTTCTCCAAGTGGAATGGTTGTCGAAAACTTTATATGAAGTTAGCAGGTTTACACATTCATATAGGAGCTTCTAACGACCAATTATCCCACATTCCTTACCCAAATATATGGTGAGTATGGGGCGTAATACCGACTCCTACTGATGAGTCGCCAGTAAGCAAGAAACGAATATGCACATGAGATTATACTTTCCGTTCATTCAAATTTTGATTCATCATTCTGATCATCTTTGAACTAATTTGTTACTAAGGGCTAAACTCCTAAAGCACAAATGCCTATATATTAAGTCTCCGCAACAAACGGAATCTAATAGTTTTAAGTATCGTTCGCTTAATTTGGTACTGCTAAATTTTGCATTCAAACTTCGTTTTAGAGAACGAAAAGCGACGTTTTGAAACGTCCTATTTTGGAACGAGTCGCCAAATCTAGGTTTAAATATCAGTCATTTTTATTACTTATTTTAATTAAATGTTATCTGACATATTAGTCATTATAAAGGAAATATTAGTATAGCAAGCATGTGTCATATTCATTATTCGTTGCATGTTTTTAAATTGTCATTCTATCGAATAAAATAGTTGTACTTGTTTGCTAGAACATCGTCAGATGATTTCTATGTTCATATTTAATTGCTATGTGCATCAAAAGTTCCAGTCATTCTTTTGTAACTATCGGGCTCATCATTGCTTTTTATTTAACATAGCTTAAATTCGAGGGCCTGTTAATAAACTGCAGTGATCATGCTTATCTATTCTTTATTAAACTAATTGAAGGCCACGTTTGACCGAAACATCAATAATTAGTAAAACATCCTTCTACACGAAAGGAAGCTCGTATATATATATATATATATATATATATATATATATATATAATTGATGATGAGTTCCTTGTGAACATACAATGTCGAAAATTTGTATTTGATAATGTTATCTTCTTTTATTTCGTTGATAATTTCGCGCATACAGAAATTAATACCAGAATAATTAGTTTAAGTAATATTTTTGTAATTTTGTCAGCCTTCTTCAATAGAATTGTGCCCAATAGCTTACGAACTAACAATTTTAAATCTGCGACAGCCATTTTTTAAGATAATCTCTGTTTTTTGATAGCTCATCAGCGTCAATAACAGCTATACAAAAGTCCATATTAACCAATAATTCTATGTCACATAACTATAATATAAAAACCAAAAAATAATAAATATTGCAAAACATGATATTAAACAAACATTGGTTGCGACGGTGGTGATAACATTTACAAGAATCAAAGATGCGAACTTTTTATAAAATCCTGACCTATAAAAGTACTTACACTTTGCCAGTATAAACTAATTTTTCCCGTAATGATATTATAAAAAAATTATAATATAAGAAAACAAATTATTATTGGAATTTGATTTATGAGTAGAAGGGTCTAGTTATTTTGAATATATGTATCAAGGTAACTCACAGAAAGTGGCAAACTAAACCTCTTTACAATATCATTATGGCCAAATTAACTGTAAGGCAAGGCAACATCGGCAATACAGCTACCTTGCGGTTTTCACTGTATCACGTTATAAAATAAACCAAGCCTCGCAGCTAAGTCTGTCTAACTAGAAAAATAAAATCACAAATATGATTCTTCTGGAATTTTACAACAAGATCGCCACTGAGCTCGACTACATGCCATATCGCGCAGGGTTTCCAATCATGAAATATTTTGCAAACGTGAACCGCGTGCTGGCAGTCGAACGGGGCCCATACTACTTAATGTGAATGTACTTGACTTTATCCATTTCTACCATGTCAAAATCCATCCACATTATTTCTTACGCCGATCTGACGCTAGATGAGTGTATAATGTTATACTGAGCAATCGAAATGAGGGCATACGACAAACCTGAACGATCCAAAACACTTGATGAAGCCTTATTCTTTAATCTAACGAGGAGCCTTTTGTTGGCTGATCAAAAAATACGTCAACGGAAATAAGCGTTGGTTATTCGTTATTGGTGACCTATATGTGCTACGCTTCTCAAACGACGATTACCGAATGCCTTTAAGCGTATAAAATCATGAACTCTAATGGACGAAGTCTCACTAGCGTAAAATAAATCTGCGCGTACAGCTGCACTGTAAACGAGGCTTTTAAAAAGAGTGAAATACCCGCGTTTCTTCATAAATGGCGAAAGTTGTAGAAGGATAATTTAGCTTTTACGATTCTCATACTCATCGCGTCAGACATACTGCCTGAGTTATTTAAAGAGCTTCGAAGGTATGTAAACTTGTCAACTACGTCCAAATCTTTATATTGCTGTTGCAGATTTTGAGTGAGTTTTGCGTGATCTTGTATAAATATCTTATATGAGATCTACAATCAGAGCGGATCTAAAGAAAAAATGTCGGCGTGTTTGATTGAAATATAAACACGCCAATTGGGAGGAGGGAAATCTAAAAGTGCGCAAATATTTTGAACGAAATTATTATTACAGGATGCGATTACAATAGTGTTTCCGGGATCAAGAAAACATTGCATAAGATAGCAGTTCAGATTAAATATAAGTTTTGTACTTATTCGGAACTAGTCGGTGGTGGCTAGAATTGCTGAAGCCGGAATTTAAACATAGGGTCAATTGGTTCAGAGCCATACAGTTCGACTAATACGATAAAGAAACCGGCAATTCGTAAAATTGTAAGTCTTAAATCAACGTCTTATTGGCTTAAGAGATAAACTCAGAATCGAATTCCCCCAATATTCCAATTCCGGCCACGTCATTTCCGATAATTTACAATAAAAAATAAATAGGTGGAGGAGATAAATTACATTTACTATTTTAGGCTATGTGCAGCTCATACCGATAATATATATATATATATATATATATATATATATATATATATATATATATATATATATATATATATTATCGGTATGAAGCTGAACATAACCTAAAATAACTAAATGTAATTATCCTCCCTCCACTATTATTACAGCCTTGAAATATTTAAATGAAAGTCAATTCTAGTTATCACTTAAGCCAATAATTTAGATGATTATATATAAATATATATATATATATATATTCGCTACCATTTCATTTTATTTCATTTTTAAAAAATAACCTGAGATTTAACAGATTCCGCATTCCATTTATAAATAGATAGCTAACAGACAGATACTTAAAATTTAAAATTTAAAAAGTTACCTAAACGAATTCACACAAAATCAAATATATATATATATATATATATATATATATATATATATATATATGTAATCTTCTCTTTCTCTATATAATACTAGGGAAGAGGCAGAGGGATAAATAGAAATGCATGAGTCATGGGCTGAGGCAATTTATCCCTTTGTCCTACTTTATGGGCTAACATTTGTACTAATAAACTCCAGTTCTGAGAATATGATGCGGCACCACACAAAATCTCGTTAAATCCGCGTCAAATTTCTACGTCTATGCAGAACATATCACTAGATATGTTAAATTACTTACCATCATTCTATGAGTAAACAACCGTTTAAATCTAGTCAGTTAACTCCAATACCGTTGATTGTGTGCATTTTTGGCCGCGTGAATATGCGTCAGAATTTTGTTTTCGAATTTTCGCTTCCCTAATAAGACAACTGATAAATAGAGTGATATGTTAATTTCTAAGCATGCATATCAAATTAGTGACCCGTGGTACAAGACAGCAAGCACAATTAAACTCTCAAATGCTTTATGTATATATATATATATATATATGTCTCATTTATACATATATATGAAAATACATAAACATATACAGGCAGGATGACTCAGTGGTTAGAGCAACAGATTCAGAAGCAGACGCGCCCAGGTTCGAGCCCTGCTCGCGGCAAGTTATAAGCAGTACGTGAAGAGTTATCAATAAGGATGAAAGCGGTCTACTGGATAAATTGACTTTTCCACATTAAACAATGCTTAATTTGTACTGATAAATCTATGTATATAATGGCACCGGTATTTATATCAAGATCGCAACTTTGAGTTTAAAAATTATAACCGCTCTTGCAACAAAGGTTCGTTTAATTATATTAATGTCCAATTTAATACCACTTCCCCAGGTGGCGTATACGTGCAGAAACATACACGCACATACATGGCGAACATTTATATACTGAAAAGAGAGTTACGATTAAGATAACTACCAGTAAGTATAAAAGAAACAGTTTAAACTAAATTTATCACTTGACTTAATAATTTTGAAATCGTTTGTGAGATGAACTTCTCGTTGAGAAAGGCTTCCAAAACAGGAAGTCGAAATATCCGGAGTAAAAACGAAGACGAGTGAATCAAGCATCATGTTGGGTACAACAAGAGCCATGTAAATAATCTCTTCCCTTTTGCGCAAATATTTTTCGGTTAAATAGTTTAAATCTATTCCATTAACTCTCGTACAGATGATTGTGTGCATTTTTGGCCACATGAATATAAATCAGAATTTTTTAGTTTTTTGCTACACTAAATAGAAATTTGTTAAATAGAATACTATGCTTATATCTACGCATGCGTATCAAATACATGACCTGCGATGTTACACAATACGTACGTTTACATTCACAAATGTTTTAAATATATATTTATATATAAAATAAATAAACATATACATGTAAATATACATATAAATATACAATAACATATAAATATACATATACATATACAAATATGCATACATATATTTAAATATACACATACACATGCATATATACCTATATTTACATATTCATATATATGTACATGCAGATATACATATCCAAATGCATATTCATATAAATATACATATATATATACATATACATATACATAAACATATAAAAATATTTTTAAAATGTTTATTTTCGTTTCACCGTAACTGAATGAGACCGCAATGTCTAGTACTACGCATACATAAAGCGGAATAGAGACAACGTGCGACAAGCATAAACCAGCGGGAACATAAACAAATAATGCTATTGTGTTGGTACATATACCGAATCGATAATAATAGTTTTGGTACAATTTAAAGGCTTGGTTTTTATTATATATAGTGGGTTGGCTTTGAAATCTCGTTGTCGGAGACTGCATTAATGCTTTTATGCACATTCGTATAGGAGATTGTACCGTCCAATTGTCCCACATTACTTGACAAAATATATAATGGGTATAGAGTATGGAACCGGTTCCTACTGCTGATTTGCAGGAAAGCGTGAAACTCATTCGAAAATTAGTTTATAACTTTCAATTATTTTAACATATATACATATATATATATTCTTTGAAATGCGAGCTTTAATAAAATTCATTGTACCCTTCCTGTGTGCAAAAACAAAAAGAAATTATATATATATATATATATATATATATATATATATATATATATATATATATATATATTCTTTTGAAATGCCAGCTTTAATAAAATTCATCGCAACCTTCCCATGTGCAAAAACAAAAAGAAATTTTATCAGATAAAAGAAACATGGCTTTCTCATTATCTTCTCAAGTTTCTACTAATGAACATATCTTTATATATAAATAGGAAAGCAAAACAAGATAGAAATATGTGAACATAGAAAGAGTGTGATAAACGGAAACCAATCAATTGCGTGCGTCACATCGAGTTCAAACTCAATACCTGAACATACTTCTTCTGCTTGCATAAATCCGGCTGCAATTTGTTTATCCATAAGACTTCGTATGTGGCTAGCTCCCTTTTGTTTTTGCATTTAGTAATTATTTTGCGACTTCAATGCTAACTCACACTATATAATATATATACCGAGTCTGTAAAGGGTACTAACACTATGGCTATTGTGTTAGTAACTGATACATTTTTTAATTCGAGGAGTACCGGATACTAACACTATGGTTTCCGAGTCGGTACATGATACCAACCTGATGGATATAAATTTATGCGAAAGTTGACCCAAATTGAGAATTACAACAATTTCCGAACACCTGTTACTCCAGTTAAACCATACACTCTGGCCTTCATAGATATCAGTAATCACATTTCGTGGTAAGCATGACATCATTCAATTCAATATATTACAGTTAAATACTGTTTGTTGCGAAGAGCTAATATATATACAAGTATGTATTAGGTTTTGCGAACCTAGTAACAAATTAGTTCAGTTGTGACCAGAAGCATAAACCAAAGGCAGCATGAACGGAATGTATAATCTCGAGCCCATTCGTTTCATGCCTACTGACGACTCATCAGTATGAGTCGGTATTACACCCTTTACCACTATATATTTGGTAGAAGAATATGGAATAATAGGACGGTACAATCTCCAAGACGAATGTGTAAACCTGTAATAGTGAAGCTAACATAATCTAAAGTCAACGACAATGCGACTTTAATGCTAACTCACACTATATAATATATATACCGAGTCTGTAAAGGCTACTCACACTATGGCTATTGTCTTAGTAACTGATACCTTTTTGAAATCGATGAGTACCGGATACTAACACTATGGTTTCCGAGTCGGTACATGATACCAACCTGATGGATATAAATTTATGCTAAAGTTCACCCAAATTGAGAATTACAACAATTTTCGAACACCTGTTACTCCAGTTAAACCATACACTCTGGCCTTCATCGATATCAGTTATCACATTGTCGTTGACTTTAGATTATGTTAGCTTCACTATTACAGGTTTACACATTCGTCTAGGAGATTGTACCGTCCTATTATTCCACATTCTTCTACCAAATATATGGTGGTTAAAGGGCGTAATACCGGCTCCTACTGATGAGTCGCCAGTAAGCACGAAACGAATGTGCATGAGATTATACTTTCCGTTCATGCTGCTTTTGGTTTATCCTTCTGGTCACAACTGAACTAATTTGTTACTAGGTTCGCAAAACCTAATACATACTTGCATATATATTAGTTCTTCGCGGCAAACAGTATTTAACTGTAATATATTGAATTGAATGATGTCATGCTTACCGCGAAATGTGATAACTGATATCGGTGAAGGCCAGAGTGTATGGTTTAACTGGAGTAACAGGTGTTCGGAAATTGTTGTAATTTTCAATTTGGGTGAACTTTAGCATAAATTTATATCCATCAGGTTGGTATCATGTACCGACTCGGAAACCATAGTGTTAGTATCCGGTACTCATAAATTTCAAAAAAAGATATCAGTTACTAACGCAATAGCCATAGTGTTAGTATCCTTTACAGACTCGGTATATATATTATATAGTGTGAGTTAGCATTGAAGTCGTATTGTCGTTGACTTTAGATTATGTTAGCTTCACTATTACAGGTTTACACATTCGTCATGGAGATTGTACCGTCCTATTATTCCACATTCTTCTACCAAATATATAGTGGTTAATGGGCGTAATACCGGCTCCTACTGATGAGTCGCCAGTAAGCACGAAACGAATGTGCATGAGATTATACTTTCCGTTCATGCTGCCTTTGGTTTATCCTTCTGGTCACAACTAAAATAATTTGTTACTAGGTTCGCATCACCTAATACATACTTGCATATCTATTAGTTCTTCGCAACAAACAGTATTTAAATATGTTGTTTATTTGGTTGAGGATTAAGACTTTTGCTTATAACGGCCTCCGCTGTGCGTTATTCCTTCTCGCAAATGTTTTAAAATAAAACCTCAAATTCTGCCTAATTTGCCGTGTTATTTTTATAGACAATGTCTGCAGCTAGTGAGATGATATTCTCCTCTGTTCCTCCTCATTGTGGTCTAAATGTTCTTGAATTCGCTTCTTTTGCAAGCGACTAGTGCGACCTAAATATCGCATTGAGCAGCCATGTTTTTTTATAAATAAACAATGCTAAACTGTTAAATTGCACGGAGTCTATCCTTTATAATTTTGTTTATTAAGCCTTATTTTTGATAATAAAATACGAATTTTTTATCAGGAATCCGAGAATTCATCGCTTTATTTAATTTTTCGAGTAGATGTTACGGATGATTCGTCCATTCTACAGGTAGCCGATATATATATATATGTATATATATATATATATATATATATATATATATATATATATAATGTGAGTGTAATTTCATTGCTGTTTTTGTGGTATTCATCAAACACTATAACAAAAATTTTGTGGTACCAGTTTCTAATAAGGTCTTTTGAGCACTGCTAGTTCTCGATATTTAACTTCTTCAAAACGGGTATTCTTATTTTTGTAGGAGTTAAATTGTATAAAGTTCGTTTTTGAACAAAAAATGTTACATCAATGTGTTAATGAATATATTGTCAAATCCATTTCTGCTTTCGATATATTTTATGTTTTAGACTGCCATTTTCGTGTATCAATTGCAACACGTCATTGGAAGACTGTGCGCTAGACTGCAAGCTTCTTCACTCGCAATTAAGCTAAATGTGATGATTCAATCTGTTAAAATCTATGAGCATATCATTTGTTTCTACATTTGTCATCAGCCTTTATATAATTGACGAGCATGGGTTGCACGAGCAATGGTAAAAATTACTATAATCAAGGTTGCGATCTTGATATAAACACCTGACTCATTCTGTACATACACTTGTCAGTATAAAATTAGCAATGTATAGTGTACAAAAGGCAATTCATTCAGTCGACCGATTTCGTCCTAATTAGAAAATCACCACGTACTCTCCAGAATTAGCCGCAGCCAGAGCTCAAGGTTGGGCATGTATGCTTTGGAATAACTTGCTCTCATAATTGAGCAACACTGCAGCACGCTACACAAAATTTTCAATAATATACTAAATCATGTTTCTCGGTTAGCCTTTCCTTTAGGTGGAGCATGTATAGCATTTCTTTAGAACTGAAGTTCAATCTAAATAGCCCAAATTTGTTATCATAGAAGAGACACCACGCTACCTGGGGAAGTGATATGAAACTAAACATTCTATATAATAATGTTCCAGTAGTTGGGAGGTTGCATACTCGACCGCTTGTCTCATAACTTACTCTGCAGGATAAACAATAAAACTCATCAGTCAGAATGCATTGAGCGACGTAATGTGCTTTTAAGAAGGAGGCAGTTTCAATCGAATGTATTTCTGTAATTATGTTGATCCTTCAATGGATGAATTTAAATTCAGACTTACTGAATATATTTGAATGGAGATTTCTTTCCGTTACAAAATAATTAGTCAAATACTGAAATTATAACATGTAAGAAGCTTCGATTTTTCCTTCTCGCAAAATTCATTTAAAAAATCTAATCTGGTACCTGTGATATTGAGTCTTGGTAAGGGTTAACAGTTATTCAATGCAGACATTTAATTTCATAAAAGGAAATTTTAAAATTGCTGAACCACACAATTTCACACAATTATGACTTACAAGAAATAACAAACCACATAGAGGCGAATCAAAATGAGTGCTTCATATTAAATTTAATACTGCATACGACAACAAGTATTAGTGTATTTTAACTGTGAGTTTAATCTATATTAGTTAGTCTAGGTTTAAATAGACGCCATATAGGCTCCACCTAAGGAAAAAACAAACCAAGATGTATAAGTTAGTATATAACTGAAAATTTTGTGTAGTGTGCTGCAGGGTGGCTCAGTAGTTTGAGCAACAGATATCGGAAACAGACGTGACCAGGTTCGAGCTCTGTCCGCGGCAAATTCTGGAAAGTACGTAGAGTTCCTAACAAGGTCGAAACCGGTCGTCTGAATGAATTGCCTTTTCAGCATTATAAAATTTTAAGAATGTAATGGGGTTGATGTTTATATCAAGATCGCAACCTTGATTATAATAACTGTTATCACCACCCACAAAGCCAATGCTCGTTTAATTATATCGAATGTCCAATTCCATATCACTTCCCCGGGCAGCGTTGTGTTTCTTCTATAATGAAAATTTAGGTGTAAAGAAATTGTTCACCTAAATGAAAGACTAACCGAGAAACAATAGTTAGTATAAAACAGAAAATTGTCGGTTGTGTGCGACAGTGTTGCATAGTGGTAAGGTCATTAGATTCCGAAGCATATATAACAAGGCTCGAGCCCTATCCTTGGCAAATTTTGGACAGTACTTTAAGAATTCTCAATAAGGACGAAACCGATATTCTTGATGTATTAACTTGTCTACATTACACAATGCTTAGTATAAATTGACAAATGTATGTACATAATGGGGTTGGTGTTTTTATCAAGATCGCAACATTGATTAAACTAATTGTTATCACTTCCGACGCACCCATTTTTCGTTTAATTGTCTCGTCGATCGTTTAGGTTATTGCCAATATTCATTAGAAAATTCTGCCCACCAACCAATTAGCTCTAATCACTCATTTTGGAAACGGAATGCAACCTACTGACTGTGTTGATGCGTAAATGGTGGTCTTATTTAGCCCTGTTAACACGAGAGACTGCTAGAGGTGAGAGCCGCATATCTAGCTTTGATTTCCATATATATATTAAATGCGGTTTGATCCTCGATAGTCAGTTTGCGTCGTACTTTGATGATGATCATGGACGGTCGAAACGCGTCAGTGCGTTGCGGATGGCGGTAGTTTTGTTATGTTGTTCGACGACTGGTTAAATACAATGGGATTGGTGTTTACTTCAAGCTCGCAAACTTGATTTAAAGAACTGTTAACACGTGTTGGTTCTAGTGGAAATCAAATTAAAAGCGAACGGTGATGTCAACTTCACAGTAACGAAGAATAACTCTCGGCACACGCACACATATGAGGCCCTGGTATTTTCGTTGTTCTGCAAATATACCAGCGTGATCATTGTGATTTGAAGGTCGTGAGAACGCAATCTCCAAAACAGCCCACTTACTGTAAGACATGTGTCCAAAAAAGCGTGCATTTGTATCGTTCTCATATTGAACGGAATTGTTTTTAACGAAGTAGATTAGAATTCAATTTCAAGCGTAAATTTTCTTGCGTTCAGATATAAAAAAGAATATTTGGAAAAATTTGCAGGCTCCAAATATTTCAGAACACTTTTTAAACACGCAGATTTTGATAATAATAATAATAATAATAATAATAATAATAATAATAATAAAGAATAATTTATTTCCGTGCAGTTTATTAATTATTAGTATTCCGTGTTATTTATTTAGTTAACGATCTGCTAAAAGAATTGGAAGATGAACTTGTTAATAAATAAACAACAAAAACTCACAAGGTAGAGGCCGCCGTCCCATTCCAGCATAAATTTTCTTTGCCAGTGGATGCAACAACTTCCTCGTAACTTTCGTTGGCATTGTGAAAACAGAGTTTGTGTTCTAACCGCGCCAAAGCAATCTGTGGTTGTTTGTACGCATTCATTGCACGCTGAAGCTTCCTGTTTAGTTGTTCAGCTTTCGTTATAAGATGGAATCTACTTATAAATTTACAAAGGAAAAAAATTGAAGTGACAAGGTAAGATGCATTCGAGGAAAATGTAAATAAATGAGTAGACAGAACAGGATTTACTTATTAAAACAGCAATAAATGTCATGTGCCAAATTTGGTATAAACTAAGCGTTGCATAAGATAGCGAATAAAATTTATCAACTAAATCTACACTTTTTCTTTCTGGAACGTATTAATTGACTGACAGTAATGTCGTGGCCAGGATTTGAATGCACATAATGCAGTCCTCAGTTATGTGCTAACTTAAACATTTTTGACAGTGATCCATTCAGCTGGTACCTATTTGGTATCAATTTTATTATAGCTAGCCATCCAAGATCTTTCATTATAAGATGAATATCATGCAATCTGTGTGTGTGATATTCAATTAATAGAAAAATTCAGGATGTGACAAACGTACATTTAAAAAAATATATTGTGTCGAAGGCGGTACAAATGATGATCTACCCGAAGGAGAGACTAGTCAAAAAACAAGTTAGAACAGCACTGAATATTGCAATCGATTAGCATTTTCCGTGGCGTAGTAGATGAGTTATTTGACTCTGAGTCAAAGGCTTCCGGGCTCAATCATTAGCCGTAGAACTTCTAGAAACTACTGAGTGCCAAATATAGACAAAATCGGAGAAATAGATAAGTTGCTTTTAATTTAATTTGCAGTTTTTGATTTTACCATCAATATATAATCAAACTCTGTCCTAATGCTCTAACTTGAAATCACTTCCTCAGGTGGCATAGTGAAAGCCACCGGGGCTGATATTTTGGCACATTGTTTACGAAGAAATATTGACGAAGGTCAACCAAAAGGAAAAAATACCGAAAAATTATCGTTATAGCATTGGAAAGACATGAAATGTACAGCTCCGTTTCGTACCGGATTATTTGTAAGACTGCGAACCGAAAGTTCTATCCAAGGTGGCATGGGTTTTGGCTTCTTCAATCGGTCTAGCCGATGTGTTGCATCTGTTATTTTATAGTTTGTATATCTTATACTGATGATAAATTCATGTACAAGTATACATATATTTATATATTTCAATTAGGAGATGCAGATGCGCTTCTTTTACAAACAAGGATATCTTCGAATGCAATTGAATTTAGTCGAGAATAAAACTCCTATACGCGGCGTTGTTTAAAGAATGAAGGCAAAATAATCTTTCATTATTAAATGGTTTTTTTCAACAAACAACTGCAACATACTACTCTACGAAGGTAATAGACATTTATTCTTTTAAGGTTTTTTTATTAAATAATAAATATTTATTGCATAATTCAGTTTTTAAAAGAATATTCGTATTCCATTGATGGCTTACCGGTTTTCTTTGTCGTACGAGAAGTTAGAAGATAAATGCAGGAACTTGCTTAGTTGTGCGTACTCGAAACAACGTTTTTTCGCCTAAAAATGTGGTACACATAAAATATTTAGTTTTAAGTATGTTATACATTGCCAACTGTAAAGCTCCATCTAATTGTAATATATACGTCACAATCACCACGTGTTGACTTACTTATATGTTCAAGTGCTGGTAATTGGTCTCAAAGCCACTGTTAAAACGCGATGGAAACCGCTTTAATGATAAAAATTTGGAACCAAATTTTCCACTGAAATGCTAAATGTCGTTGCGTGGACATGCATAATGTATTTAATTTTATTTTATTTAGAAATTAACACCTATTTCTATATTGAGCACTAATGTCATCATAACAGAAATCAATTAGCATAGGCAGATATTCGTAGAGCCATGAAATCAGCATTTTGTCTCAGTATTTAAAGTTGTGTGGTCTGTGAAAGAACTCAAGATCCCGTAAACATTGTAGGAGTTGTCGAGCAATTATACACTAAGCTGCCTTGGGGTGGACGGTCTTAAGCAAATCCAAATTAATTAATTAAACGATAATGACTACAATGAATAGGCCGAGGTATAATCATTTAAATTCATATCTAAAATTCTGTAAGAATTAATTACATGTTTTTGTAAAGTAATACTATCATTAGGGCCGAGGTCTAATATCAATTATTCATTTGACATCGTGCCATAGTTCTTTATATGTAGGCCTGGTCCTTTTATAGGATACTTGTATAGTTCCTTGTTTAGAATTATGTTGTTTTAACAGTAGCATTTCGCTGATCTGTATTGGTATAGTACAAATATATTTATCGAACGTTTATAATTGTAGTTGGGCTAAATTGATATTACTACTTTTGTTATAATCTACTTGTGAACGCAGATTTGAAAGACGTGCTAGACATTTGGTGACTTTGCGAAGCATCTTGTTTCCGAACTAGTCGCTTTATCAACGTGGCACATAACAGTCATGTACTCCAGCCATTATGTATTGAATATTATTCATCATGTTTACTGTACCGAAAATTTCGGCACGCGAACTATTATATTGTGTACTAGAATAATTATTAGAACATTGTATTAACTGTGTTAATCGATATTTGCCGTGTCATCGTTGTCGATAATACTGAAGCATTAACTTGTCGTTAGTAAACTTTTTAATTCGTCATTAAATATCTCTGTCAAATGAATAAGATACTTATGAATGCGATGTTCTGATTTACCCGAAGTAAAGAATTTATGATATTATGCGGACAGTAAATCAACAGCAAAACACTTCTAAGTCGAATGAAGAGTACACAGATAGCGACCAAGCAACGGACCAAAACAAAAACCTTCGGTATAACTCTCTGGTGAATTATTTTAAAGTAATAATGGCGAACTAGAGCATCTACGTCTGTGGTTTGGCTGGGCTACTCATCGCTAGGTTTAGGCTTCGCTATGCGTACTTTACAAGTCATACCATTAAGTTGCATAAAACCAGTGATGAATACAACAGAAAAAGTAACGTATACTGTTACGCTTCAAAATGATGTAGGACATTTGCCTTAATGACGCCAAGTTCCAATCGCTTCCAAGTATTTCTAAGACAACGTTACATGTTCAGAAAATGTCACGCCGGCCTTCATTACTTGACAACATTAAGAACAGTAATTTGTGTCAATTGCATCAACGAAGATCAGTCTTGCGACATCGTATTCTAAAGCATATTAGCCTAGATGTTCATTGAGCTGCTTCCATGCGACTAACTCAAATGTCAAGACATAATATGAGAATTATTTACCGACTGGACAACAACCGAACACGAGATAAGTGGATTGACTTTTTATTTAGATCAAATCTATCCATTATATGTTAAGACAGAATGAACGGAAAATATAATTTCGTGCACATCCGTTTCGTGCTTACTGGTGACTCATCAGCAGGTAGTACCCGATACCAACATTATGGTATCAAAAAGATACAAGGTACTAACACAATGAATTTCAATGTATGCTAAAGTTCACCAAAACTGACATTTTCTGGAGTAACACGCGTTTATAAAGAATTGGAATTCTCAATTTTGGCGAACTTTAGCATACATTGAAATCCACTGTTTTAGTATTATGTACATTTTCGGTACCATAATGTTGGTATCGGTTACTGACACAATGGTCATAGTGTTGGTACCCTATTCAGACTTGGTATATATATATATTATAGTGAGTTGGCTTTGAAGTCGCATTGTCGAAAACTATATATGAAGTTTACACATTCGTATAGGAGATTGTACCTCCTCATTTTCCCACATTCCTCACCCAAATATGTAGTGGGTAAAGAGCGTAATACCGACTCCTACTGATAAGTCGCCAGTAAGCACGAAACGAATGTGCACGAGATTATATTTTACGTTCATGCTCTCTTTGGTTTATACTTCTGGTTATAATTAAACTAATTTGTTACTAGGTGCGCAACACCTAATACATAATTACATTGTGCTTGACTGGTAATAACGTTTGCTGAATTTCTATACATTCACAAGCAAAAAAACGTTTGAAAATTTCGTTACAGATTGCAAGTTGTATGATTAAATAATCATTTTTTGTGTGTGTTGTGATGAAATGTATTTAGATCAAGTTTGTAAGCTTAAAGTAAACACCAATCCTATAGTATCTTACCTGACACACAGCATAGCAAAAGTACAGACAATCACACGTACTGAGGTGTTTCGACATTACATGATCATGCTCAGAGCATTGCATGTTTATTCATCTCATGAGAAAGGATATTGCAAACGATTGCAGCTAAATTACGAGGGTTATTAAAAGTAAAACACTTCCATTAACCAGCAATTATAGAGAAACAACCCTTAATATCGACATCAAATATTATTTACCAATATACAAGCACAAGTTTTCGGTCAACATACGTAGGCCAACCGACCAGGCGGTTAATTACACGAAAAGAAGAACATTACAAATTAAAAATCTGTTTCAAATCAAATGGTGAACAAACATCTGTAATTGTGCAATATATTATTGAAGCCTCTCTCGATGTACCACTGGAAATAATTATTCAATGTAATAAAAGAAATGCGTAAGCCACATACGAATCTCTATGGATAATCAAATTGCAACAAAACGTATGCATTGAGCTTGAACTTGAGTTGATGCACGTGATTGGTTGGTTGTTTCTTTATTACATATTATCATCACGATTAAATTTTCTGTCTTGTTTTGCCTTTAAATTTATGTGCTCATTTGTAAATACTTGAGAAGAATATGAGAAAGAAGAGATTGTTGTATCTGATAAGGTTTCATTTTTTCCATACGGAAAGGATATTATATATTGTGTTCACCTGCTGAGAAAGGATATTTAAAACGATTGCTTCAGCAATACGTAACTCTTTTACATTTATTGACCGAAAAGAACTGGAAATCCGCCAGTTTTAAGTGAGACTTAAAAAAATATTTTCGGTTATTATAAACTAGATTACGATCTTGATCTAAAAACCTCAACAATTAAGTACATATATAATTAAACGAACATTGGTTGCGCGGGTGGTGATAACAATTATTATAATCAAGGTTGCGGTCTTGATATAAACACCTGACCCATTAATTACTTACATATGTCAGTATAAACTAAGAATTGTATAGTGTAGAAAATACAATTCATCCAGTAGACCGGTTTCGTCCTTATTGGGAACTCATCAAGTACTGGCCAGAATTTGCCGCGGACAGGATACGAACCTGGGCACGTCTGCTTCGGAATCTGGTGCCCAGGTTCGTATCCTGTCCGCGGCAAATTCTGGCCAGTACTTGATGAGTTCCCAATAAGGACGAAACTTATCTACTGGATGAATTGCCTTTTCTACACTATACAATTCTTAGTTTATACTGACATATGTAAGTAATTAATGGGTCAGGTGTTTATATCAAGACCGCAACCGTGATTATAATAATTAAGTACATACATTTGTCAAGATAAATTAAGAATTGTATATTGTAGAAAAGGTAATACATCCATTAGACCGATTTTGTTCATAATTAGAACCCATCACGAAACGTCCGCGGAAAATTCTGGCCAGTACGTGATGAGTTCCCAATAAGGACGAAACCGGTCTATTGGATGTATTGCTTTTTATACACTATACAATTTTTAGTTTACAATGTATGTACTCAATGGGTCAAATGTTTATATCAAGATCACAACCGTAATTATAGTAATTGCTATCACCGCCCACGCAACCAATGCTCGCTTGAATAATATAAATGTTTTCGGTTGCCTTTTCTACATTATAAAATTCTTAGTTTATACTGAAAAATGTATATGGAATCTGATATTTTTCCATATTAAGCTTGCATTATTGATTTAAACATTAATTAATTTGTGTCATATTGCTGTCGTACTGGGCTATATA